>BRDA01040999.1:0-35691 GCA_036984385.1 Crenuchus spilurus
ATATTAGATGTTGGCACCTCCACATCATTGCATTCAGTTTTTATTCACAATTTGTTTAGTGTCCCAACTTTTTTGGAATCCGGTTTGTACATTAGGGGAGTGCATCTGTCCAATAAATGATGATCCAATATGTATCTTGATTCATGAGGTACAATACGATTCAGAAACGATATATTTTAAATTGGACCGATTCGGTTCGATTCGATTCAGTAGGATTTTGATACAATTCGGTTCAGTATAATAGGGTAGGAAATAATACGAGTTACTTGTTTAAAATAGATAATTTACATTATGATTCAACATAAGTTAATACTAAAAATGTGTTTTGCTTGCTTTCAGACAGATTAATGAAACACTAGAGAACTAGTAAAGCTGTATTTGACATGTGAAGTCAGAAACAGTAAAATACTGTTGCGTTGGGATGTGGTACCAAGGCTCCAATGTTTTAAACACGTCCCCAAAACCCTCATTCTCCACCACACAGTATGGTCTTAAGTCTTTGACAATGAACCACTTTACTGAAGCCATTATTACTTTGGCTCTAGCCGAGTTGTGGTCCAGTTTTGGCTGGAAGAAGTCCTGTTTTTCGGTGTTTTTGTCCTGCCGTGTCTTTGGGCTAGCGGTGCTCATCACCACTTTCACCATGTCGTCTCACCAAATGAGTGGTGAGGTTTGTTGTAATACCGGTGTACTTGAATGCCACTTTGCATTCTTTGAACAGCAACGGTTTTGTCTAGTTTTCTGTTCTTTGTGTAAAAACCGAACTTGACTGTGACACAGGGTTGCCAGCTCCAACAAAAATATCCAGCCCAAAGACAGTCTTAAACCCGCCCTTCAGAAGCTTAAACTAGCCCAAAATATGTTTGTTACATGTTTGAAGCAAATAGCAAAACAACTATGAGTGTATGTCTTAGTATTTGGTTTATAAGGGATTTATTATCAGTCAATCAAACTTTTTTCTTTTTCCCAGTCCTTGCAATACCGCCTCCCGTATTTAGCCGTTTACCTGGCATATTAGCTAGTGACTGTTTTCTCTTCACCTTCTCTCTCTCTCTCTCTCTCTCTCTCTCTCTGTCTTTTTCAGGCTATCTTTCCTTATATTGTTATGTTCTCTTCGTTGTTATTGTTGTATTCAAACTTCCTTAGTGTCGACTTATACACGTTTGCCCACTGTGTTGTAATATCCTAGGCAACTCCCACTTTTTTGTTGTTTATTTTTTTGGCGGCCGCGGTAATTTTTAAAAGTAGCCCAAAAAAACACACCCGCTCACCCTTGAATTTTCACCCGCGACTGGATTTTCAATCAAGCCCAATTTGCCGTGAAAACTGTGAACCTGGCAACTCTGCTGTGACGAGACGTGACTGTGACAAATATCGCAACAGTTAATCAGAGAGAAAGAGAGAGGGAGGGAGGGAGGAGGGGGAGCAGCAGCGCACATCAACACCAAATCCATTGGGAAACCATTGGCCGGTTTATGCTACCAATAGACCGATTCAGGGGTCCATGTACGGATGTATTCACATCGTTTAAGACGAAACCGGACTTCTGAATCAAATCAGTTATTTTTTACACCCCTAGTATACATATATACTGAGAAATTGCAAAATAATAATTCTTTGAAATGACTTTTGAAAGGTATAGTATAAGAAATCTTCTCCCAGTGGAAGAACTACAGTGGTGATTGAAATTTTGTGAGCCATTTACAATTTTCTATAGTTCTGCATAAATGTGACCTAAAACATCATCAGATGTTCACACAAGTCCTAAAAGTAGATAAAGAGAACCCAGTTAAACAAATGAGACAAAAATATTATACTTGCTCATTTATTTATTGAGGACAATGATCCAATATGACATATTTGTGAGAGGCAAAAGTATGTGAACCTTTGCTTTCATTATCTGTTGTGACCGCATTTTACAGCAATAACTGCAACTAAACATTTCTGGTATCTGTTCTTTAAACATTCTTTGGTAGAACGACTTGTGTGCTTAGGGTCGTTGTCTTGCTGCATGACCCACCTTCTCTTGAGATTCAGTTCATGGACACCCACCTTCTCTTGAGATTCAGTTCATGGACAGATGTCCTGATATTTTCCTTTAGAATTCTCTGATATAATTCACAATTAATTGTTCTATCAATAATGACAAACCTTCCTGGCCCAGATGCAGTAAAACAGGCCCAAAAAATTATACTACCACCACCATATTTCACAGATGGGATCAGGTTCTTATGCTGGAATGCAGTGTTTTCTTTTCTCTAAAAATAACACTTTTCATTTAAACCAAAAAGGGTTTTTTTTGTCTCATCCATCCACAAAACATTCTTCCAATAGCCTTCTGGCTTGTCCACGTGATCTTTAGCAAACTGCAGATTAGCAGTATAATGTTCTTTTTGGAAAGCAATGACTTTCTCCTTGCAACCCTGCCATGCACACCATTGTTGTTCAGTGTTCTCCTGATAATGGACTCATGAACATTAACATTAGCCAATGTGAGAGAGGCCTTCAGTTGCTTAGAAGTTACCCTGGGGTTCTTTGTGACCTCGCTGACTATTACTAGCCTTGTGGTGTGATACACACTTTTTAGAGATTGTTTTGTAACCTTTTCCAGCCTGATGAGCACCAACAACTCTTTTTCTTAGGTCCTCAAAGATATCCATTTTTTGTGCCATGATACACAAACAATGTCGTGAAATGCAGACTTTGATAGATCCCTGTTCTTTAAATAAAACAGGGTGGCCACTCACACCTGATTGTCATCCCATTGATTGAAAACACATGACTCTAATTTCACCTTCAAATAAACTGCTAATCCTAGAGGTTCACATACTTTTGACTCTCACAAATATGTAACATTGGATCATTTTCCTCAATAAATAAATGACCAAGTATAATATTTTTGTTTCATTTGTTTAACTGGGTTCTTTTTATCTTTTTTTAGGACTTGTGTAAAAATCTGATTATGTTTTAGGTTATATTTATGCAGAAATTCTAAAGGGGTCACAAACTTTCAAGCACATGGTATGTTCTCTCTCTGTTTCAATCAAGAAATTGAAAAGTTTACATAAACATACATTTATGTCAAACAGTGAGGCCTGTCACTATTGATCATGCAAGTAACTGACCAATCTAATGACTATTTTGGCAATCTTTTTTTTATTGGCAGACAATACAAATTGTCTTTGTATGGATGAAATGGATAAAAACTCACAAAGCAAATGCAGTCCTTGAAAACGTCATTTTCTTGCATGGAAATTTGAAGCCTTTATAAAAAGATAAGAGTCTAAAAACACTGCACAAAAATGCATGTAAATGGGTGTATCCATCATCATCGTGCAGATACTAACTAATCGAAGCAGAATCATTGAAGAGGTATGTTTTAATCGAATAATAATAAGTTATCTAGTAGTTTAATCATTCTGCTCAATAAAACCGCACTGACTACTGACAGTATGTGCGTAGGTGTGTGTGTGTGTGTGTGTCTGAGTGCACGTCTTTGTGCATGTGTGCATGAGTGTGTTTTAGTTCCTCCATCACATTGCCCTCCAGGATGTGACAGTCGCTGAGTCAGCAGGATGGAGAGGGAGAAAAGATCTTTTAATCTCAGCTCTGTAGACTGACACCAGCTCCTTCAGAGTGCCTGACAAATCAAAAGACAGAATTAATATTGTTCACCTCTCCTCCAGCTTTTAAACAGAGTGTCAGAGCAAGAGACAGAGAGAGAGAGAGAGAGAGAGAGAGAGAGAGGAAGGGAAAGAGAGAGAGAGAGAGAGAGGGAGGAAGGGAAAGAGAGAGAGAGGGAGGAAGGGAAAGAGAGAAAGTTTGAGAGAGTTGGAGAAAGAGAGAGGGAGGGATGACGAGAGAGCAGGAGAGAGAAAGGAAAACAGGAAGAGAAAGAGATGATTGTTGCAAGACTTATTACACTGATAAATAAACAATGTGTCTGACAGAAAGAGAAAGTGAAAGGGAGAAAGAGACAGGAAGAGAAAGAGAGAGAAAAACAAGGAGAGAGGGAAAAAGAGAGAGAAAAAGAAAGAGAGAGAGAGAGACATGCTTGTGGCAGTTATTCCTCATTCAGAAAGCAGTCCCAGCTGTAACACTCCTTATAACTTCGGTGTGAATGCGTATGGCTAAACTGCTGTAAACTGAAAAAGCTATATATGTAAATATGCTGATGTAGCGAGAACAGTGAACTGGCTGCCATTGAAACTTTGTATATGTGTTTGTATAGATGTATTTATGAAATGCTACATTATAAAATGTAAGGAAAATGCAATTTTCCATATTATGTGAAAACTATGAGATTGACTTTGCAGTGTTTTAAGTAAATACTTATAATCTAAGTAAACAATGTGAAACTATTGTGAGGTATTAGCATATAATAAGAGATCACAATATTTGTCTCAGTACTAGTAGAATCACTGTTTATAGCTTCAATATGCTAATTTGGTGTACACTCAATACGTGTGTATATGAAAATGTGTCAAATTTACATACTAGAACTTTTTGAAAACTACTACGACTTTAGTAAAATACAGTATAAGCATATAATGAGAAATCACATAATTTTTATCATTTGAAATTACTTTTGGACTACATATTATGAGAGACTTGCAGCCAGTGGAAGTAAAGATATCTAGATCTCTCTCTCACGCTAGACAATTTTTTTTTTTTTTTGAGAATGGATTCTCATATATCAGCCACCTCTCAGTCTTGTAATCCTGCTGTGTCCCACTTTTTATGACCATGTTGTTTTATTGGATGGCCTTGGGGTCATGAGAAGTCTCACACATGCCCACATGCGTACATACACCTGTGTACACTTTTCTTCAGCATAATTGGAAAGAAGGAGAAAGCTGGAGGATTACTAGAGCCCAAAAGAGGTTCACTCTACTGATTACACACATGCACGCACACACACATATACACACACTTCACACCCACGCACAAGCCCCTCCAATGGCTCTCTTGTTAAGGTAGGAGTAATGCAGAGGGTGTGTGTCCCAGCGTAATTTGTCTCAGCCAAAAGCTTCACTCTGCCCTTCACAGCTCACCAGGCACCTGCTTATTTGCGATGAAAAAATGAAGGGACATGAAAAATGCTGTCAGGGATGACACCTGTATGGTTATATTATGCACACGTAACTGTATACACATATGTATATCCACTCACACACACTCTCTGAATCTGCATTGTGTGCCATGTAAATGGTATTCACAATGGCGCCATGTAACGGTAGGGATAATATCCAATTCAAGCTCTGCAAGCCCAAAGTCACTGAGGCAAGCAAAAATTCCCAACTGCTCATCCAAGAGAATTAGCATTTTCCCCTATGGGCAGAAAGAAGAAGAGAGAGTGAAAGAAAGAAAGAGAGTGTGTGTGTGTGTGTGTGTGTGTGTGAGAGAGAGAGAGAGAGAGAGAGAGAGAGAAAGAGAGAGAGAGAGAGAGAGAGAGAGGAATAAAAATGTCAGCCCAAAGCCTTTTGGATTTCTCCCGACAGCAGGCTTCAGTATCACTCCAAGGTTCTTTTCAAAGTTCAATGCTATAGAAGGTTATAGATGCCATAAAATCAATTCTCCTAGAAAGATAAAAGCTGCTGAAATGTATTTCAGCTGTGATCAAAGTGCTTTGTTTTGTTTTTTCTCTCTCTCTCTCTCTTTTTCCCCTCTCCACACCGCTCTCTCTTCTTTCATTCTTCTTTTCACTCAGAGGCCAGAAGGGATGGGCGGTAGAGGCATGTCAGTTTATGGTCATCTGTCAGGCCTCCTGTTGTTTATGAGTGAAGAAGCCCACTGCACCGTGGGATACAGGCCATCTCCACAGGCTCAGTCACGTCGCTTACAGTCATGTACACGTTAACAATGCAGCACACAGATACCACCACACTGATTGACAAACACAGCATCTCTCATACTGACCCCACCCCACATCCTTCCCAGAGAAGCAGCTTTAAGCAATTTAGAAGTACCATATGCTCATTTTTTTCACATTCCACTTGTAAATCACACATCTGCCAAGTTTTTGAACTTTTACCAATTTTGAACTTTCACCAATAATTTGAAAACGCACCCAAATATATAAAAAAAGAGTTTTAGACTAGGAGGAAGTGGAAAGGTTAATGTGTCACTAAAGACATAATAGTGATAAATGTTGTTTCAATAGTATAAGCTGGAGGAACTTATACTGCTGTAAGTCCAGTAATATGTGCTCTTTGATTAGTTTCATTCTTTTTAGTGATGGGAATTCCGGCTCTTTCTAGGGAGCCGGTTCGTTTGGCTCTTCTCATTAAGAAGAGCCGGCTCTTTTGGCTCCCATGTGGCTCCTTAGATTTGATTGTTTAAATCAATTTATTATTTTATTTATTTATTATTATTATTATTATTATTATTATTATTATTATTATTATTATTATTGTAAATAGATTTTTTATTATATTATTAAATTGTGTGTAAAATGAATTACAAGTGTAAAAACATATATTGTATCAAATATGTATTATTTATATATATTTATATATATATATATATATATATATATATATATATATATATATATATATATATATATATATATATATATTTATTTATACAAAAAATAAATTATGAAATACAAAAATAAATTATACACTCTGCCTTTGAACTGTCTATCACGTTAAAATGCGTCCAAACTATACTTAGTTTCCTGTCATTCATGTTCCTCACCTGTCCAGCGTGTAGTCTGTCTAAAGTTCTCTGGCGGGAGACTCTCCCTCCTGTTCTGTGCTAACTGTGCATCACTACGTGTGTCTGTAACCACACCCCTCCCTGCTCTGCTCTGCTCAGTGTAGAATAGACACACAGTTGCCACAAATCTTGACCAATCACGTGCAGCAAAAAAAAAAAGAAAAGAAAGAATCGGCTCACTCTCAGGAGCCAGCTCCCGTCGTTCACTTCAAAGAGCCGGCTCTTAGAGCTGGATCGTTTGCGACCGACCCATCACTAATTCTTTTTCCTTGACATACATCATATACATAGTGATGAACTACTGTTATGCCTAAACCAAACATTTTGCCTATTGACCTATACTCCACACAAGTGACCTGCTTGTATAAAGCAATGGTGATTATCTTTTTAGTTACTGTGGTCACACCATCTGCACTTCAAAACAGCTTGGTCACGCTCTCTACACTGACAATTTTACTGTGTCTAGATCCTGTATTACAGTAGCCTGATTGTTAAACGCCACAATGGAAAAGCTGCTCACATTTTTAGAGCACAGATGGATAAACTAAAAGAAATGGGTTTACAGTTTGCTCGGCATCTCTGAACTGCAAACAACACTGCCATACAAAGACATGGCTGTAAAGATGAAAGCAAAGACATAGTTAAATCTATGTTTAGCAGTTACATCTTTGAAAGTTTCAACATAACTGTACTGGACGGTAGCATGACTTAAATCAAATATTTTTCTGCCAATATTTCATAAATATACACAGCATTTAAGAAATGTTTGAATGAAAACCTGGCTAGTGTAGGAACTAAAGAATGATTTTACGTTTCTGCACAGATACACTTAAATGTATCTGTAACAACACCAGACATACCACCTCTCCCAGAAGTCCCAGGAGACTCCCGCATTTTTGCTGATTAGCAATCTAGTACCTGATTAGTAATCCAGTAGTTGATTAAAGATAAGGTAGTTGATTAGTATCTACTAGCCAATTAATGATCATAGTAGCTGATTAGTGACCCGGTAGCTGATTAGCAATTGAATAGCTGATTGGTAATTTTATAGTTGATTAGAGATCCTGTATCGGATTAGTGAGCTGGTAGCTGATTGGTTATCTAATAAATGATCCCTGTAGCTGATTCACAATATAGTACAGTGGTACCCCTACTTACGAGCATCCCTACTAATGAGTATTCCAGGTAACAAGTCGAGATCTCAGAATATTTTTGTTCCAGGTAACGAATAAAATTCCATCTAATGAGTAGCGTACATTTCTTCAAGTATGCCAAACTGCTAGGGGCGCTGCGGTGGTAGCATCCCCTAGATGCTAGCATAGAAGAAGAGGTCAGTCATTACCTTTGACCGCTGTCCAGTGAAAGTGAAAGTGCCTGTTGAAAGCGACGCTAAGGTAGCAAAAGGTAGTGAACAGTAAAGTTAGATAAATTTTACTTTTACTTTTCATATGATAAGTGTAACCATGCAGCTGCCAGCCTACACAAACACCATCAGTCTGCTCTCCTCAGTGGCCAGCCTACACGAGCACCATCGGTTTCCCTCTCATTAGTAGCCAGCCTACACGAGCATCGTCGTCGTCACGTTTATGTTTTAAAAAACCCATATAAATGTACCACAAAAGTGAAGCACAAACTGAAAGTCAAAACTGTGGTATTCGTGTCAAAATGATGTAGCTACACATCTGAATCCACTAAATCCACTGCATCACGGTTTCTCCTGTGTAATCCATTTATTCTAAGCTTTCAATATGCTGCTTATGGCAAAATCTCAAAAACATAAAACATATACATACAGTACTTGCTAATTGCTACTAACGGACTGAACCTTGATTCTGGTTAATATGCTAAATTTAGAATACTTGAGACTTTTCAGACCAAGGGGGGTGGCCTGCCTAATGTGTGTCATGCTTGTGTGCGTACTCTTGAAGAACACGGTTATTAGGGTGTAATTCGGCAGAAATAATGACATTTGTGGGCTCCATATCTATTATTGCCTGAAATATGGTGTTTAAAAATAACACAGTTATGATAGGGAATTAGAGTGGGATCAGGGCCTATTTCCCACCTGAGACAGTTCAACCTCAGGCTGCAAGGACATCTCTGTTCTATTCTTTATCTGACCGTGACTGTGTTTCTTGTTAAAATACTGTCTTTGAGCAGTGAGCTAACATGCTAATGTGTACACAGTATGCAGTCCTTTGTTAGTGGTTGGATTTAAATACATTAAGGTGTATTTATTCATTAAAAGGTTTCAGCTGTAATACTAATATTAGCATCAATGTCCTTAATTACTGTCTAATGCCTCACTCCAGGCTTTGATTTCCTGGATGAACAATGGGTTTACCAGTATTGTGTGTAGTAATAATGAAGCCTAAGACCATGAACAAGGTACTTAAGAGCTGCTATTGTATGACTAACCTTGAGCTCTAAGTCCTCGCTTAGTTAATATGTAAATGAAATGTAAAAATGAAGTATGGGGAATGTATGCACATTTCTTTATGCTGTGTTTACAGAAATTAACAATAATGGTTTGTACTTCACAGTAGTTAGTCGGTAAAGTTAACACAGCTGGACTAAAGTCTTTTTAGTTAATATCTCACCACAAATTAATCAGTTCTTAAATCAAGGTCTAATGCTAGCCACACTCCAAATTTCTCATTATTTGTAGGGCTGAAAATGTGGACATTTAGACTCATGAAATGGTTAAACTGATTTGATTACAACAAATGCTTGAAACCTATTAGGTAGGGTGACCAGACGTCCTCTTTTTGAGACTTAAAAAGAACGTCCATGCGGAATTTCACAAACGTCCAGGTTTTTGTTGTACTCGAGAAGTGTTTCATTCACAAACTAGTCTCGCCTCCCCCTATTCCATTTGGTTCGATTGAGTGAGATGTTACGCCATATTAAATGGAGACCCAGCTGAAACCCAAGCCGGTTTCCCTTTAGGCTGCATCAAGCTCATGATTGGTTCTGCCATTTCTTGCTAACGTATGATTAGCCGTCGCCGCTATCACTCCCTCAAATAGAGTCTGGACTGCAATTTGGCCAGCAGTCCGTTTTCACCTTTAAGTTATTAACCTGTTGAGCGTTTGTTCTGCCTGTGTCACGTCAGCTAGACGTATTTTAATATCTGCTGTTTCATATTAAAATCCATTAATATTTACATTTGAGTGTGTGTCTGTGTGTGTGTGTCAACCAGTCTGTAATAAACCATCTATTTACATGCCTCTAAATGTAACTATTATTAAAATAATTCAGAATTTCTGCTTATTTTTTCTCAAAAATGAGGTATAATTCTGTGTAAATAAGATCTATTGACCATACAGTCCAACCATATGTGTAACATTAGTGATAATGAGCTGAAGTGAAGTTGACTGAAAAGGATTGGGTGATAATTTTATGCTACATGCTTTTAACAGTTTATTATTTATAAATAATATATAATAATGTATTAATATTTTATTAATGATTAATATTAATTTTTAATATTGTATTATTCATAATAACATTTAATAGTTATTAGTATATTATTAATAGTAACTAGTAATTATTAATAAAATATAAATTATAATTTGTCAATCTTTATTAATAATTAATAATAATAAAATTGGTGTTCAAGCACCAAAAAAAAAAAAATGTATTTGAACGTAATACATTATATGCTATACATTATATACACATTATATTGTATGGATTAGCTTGCAACTAAGCTGGGAGACATCTACATAACATTATTTAATAAACAATTTCTAACAATATTTGATCAGTTTAACATTAATGATAAACATTTTAACATTTGTGATAATATGGCCCTGATATTATAGTGTAACTGCTATTGATGTCTATGGAAGCTATGTCTATGGAAGTATTATGCTTTCACAAAGCTCATCTGAATCACTGAGGCACTGAGAATTAGACAGTAAGTCTCACTGTGGGAAACTCAGACTGTGAGAAATTTACTCTACCATAATATAACAGCTAATTAGTTCCCCATCATAACCCACTGATTTAAGAGTAAACAGGGATAAACATCACGTACATATTTTTAAAGCTATTTTATGCATTGAATACATTTTCTTTTGCTCAGAGCAGCTTGCTAGCCTGCATGCTCTTCTTTCTTGTATGTTTAATGAATGTAATAGCATGCTAGCTTGCATGTGGAATCAGCAACAGCATGTTACTGCTGATAAGCAAGTATTTATCTTGATAAACTTATTTCATAACAGCATCTGTTTTATGAATGGCTTATCTTTTTTTTTACATTTTAATTATGAGACTTAAATATACCGTATATTCCAGACTATAAGTCGCGTTTTTTTTCATAGTTTGGCCGGGGGTGCGACTTATGTGTGAAATTATTACCGTAATACATTATTACCGGTATATCATTTTACATGTTATTTTCACACTAAATCGCAAGAGGGCGCTCTAGGCCCGTGTTGCAACTGAGGATGAGTCTGATGTAAGCGACATAGAAGAGGAAGCGCTGCATCTTCTACCTCCGGAGTTAGCGAAGTTGTTTAAAAGTGACACCGAGGATGAAGATTTCATTGGATTTTAGTTATTTGGAGTTACACGGATGGTTTAGTAAACTTTTTAGCATATTATATATGCTATGGTTTTCTGAATAAATCTTAATATGTTATGTTAACATACCAGGCACATTCTCAGTTGTGTCAGTAACGTAAGCATACTGTTCAATTATTCAGCCTGTTGTTGCCTTTATTCTATTTTTATTTTAAATTACTTTGCAAAATGACATGTCTGTGCTTGGTGTTAGACTTTATGAAATAAATTTCCTCCAAAAATGCAACTTATACTCCAGTGCGACTTATATATGTTTTTTTCTTCTTTATTATGCATTTTATGGCTGGTGCGACTTGTAATTCGGAGCGACTTACAGTCCGGAAAATACGGTAATCAAATACATGATCATATAAGAATATTTTGACCAAACCAGTTTGGCATGAACTCAGCCCGGAACTTCATATATGCCACATGACACGGTGATACCTGACACTGTCTTATTTGCTCATGTGCTCATTACAGAAGTTAACTGGTCCACTGTGGTGTGTCAGTAGCTCTGTACGACTCACCAGAGTTGTTGTTCCCCCTTTGGCATCACTGTTATGGAAGGCACTCACTGTATGATAAGTTGATTCTTGATGCACTTTCACTATGGTAGCTCTAGAACATCCCAAAAAATTAGCAGCTTCCAAGATGCTGTCACCCCTCACCCAGTACCCTATCATCGTGCCCTTTTGGATATCAGTCAAATCACATCCTTTGCGTGTGATGATCACTTTGCACTCTGCTACAACTGACTGTTGTGCTCACAGATTGTTAAAACTGACTGTTGTGCTCAAAGCCCAGCAGCATCTCTACTTCCTGCAAAGGCTAAGGAAGGCACATCTCCCACATCCCATCCTCACCACATTCTACAGAGAAACCATCGAGAGCATCCTAAGCAGCTGCATCACTGCCTAGTTTGGAAACTGCACCCTGCAAGTCCCTGCAGCGAGTAGTGAGGAGAGCTAAGATCATCTGTGTCTCTTTCCCCACCATTACAGACATTCACACTACACGCTGCATCTGCAGAGCAACCAGCATTGTTTATGATCAGGCACAGCCCTCACACACACTCTTTACCCCCCTATGGTCTGGAAAAAGGTACCAAAGCATGCGGCCCCTCACATCCAGACTGTGCAACAGTTTCTTCCCCCAAGCTATCTGACTCCTGAACAATCAGGGTCTGGTATGAACAACTGCACACATGAATGATTGGACTAAACACACACACAAACACACACACACACACAATTTTCATCTTCCAATTTGCCAACACATAAACTATAAACTCCCCTCCTTGAATTGTTTGTTTTACGGTTCTGTATATTGTAAATTGTCCTGCGTATCTACTGTATTGTCTCACGTATTTTTTGTCAAATTGACAAAGATGTGGAAAAGATGAAAGCCTTGGTCTGGCCAGTAGCTACATATGGATGTGAAGCCTGGACACTGAAGAAAGAGGAAGAAAGACGTATTCAGGCTTTTGAGAACAAGTGCATCAGGAAGTTACTGAAGATCTCATGGATGAAGATGATGACCACTGAGCAAGTCTATGAGATGCCTAGAACTCAAAAGGAGTTACTGATGCACGTTAAATCCCACAAGTTACGTTACTTTGGTCATGTGATGAGGCAGCACATGAGAGCATTGAAGGAAGTGTTATGACTGGACTTGTGGAGGAAGTCCGAAGACGTAGAAGACCAAGAATAACCTGGATGGATAACATCAAGACATGGACTGGATTATCAGGTGCTAGCCTGCTACAAGCAACCAGAGACAGATGGCATTGGAGAGAAGTGACTCGTCTGTGCAGCCGACCATCGCGAAGCGATGACGGCGTGTGACATGACATGACATTTATTGTGAATCATCTTGCGTTATTGCACATGCTTCTGCACTTTATGCTGTGTTGTGTTTTGTAGTTTGTTGTTCTATGTAGCACTTGGTCCTGGAGGAACGTTGTTTCCTTTCACTGTGTACTGCTCACTACTGTATATGGTTGAAATTACAATAAAACCACTAGACCTACATGCAGAAAATACTGTCTTGTAGCATCTGCGACATTCCAGGCAGAGTTTATTCCAAACTCTAAATTCCAAATTTAGTGATTCATAAACCTGAAATTAAAAACCACCCTACATTTGAACCTGTGTATAGCTCACACAACCAGTCCCAGACATCAAGGCTAAATTGCAAATGACTTCTACCAAAAACATTTGAAACTATCTTGAGTTTCTCTCTTCTCTTTCTTCTCAACATTTAAATAAAATGGTGACTTTCATTCTTTCATGAGGATTTGAAATCTGAGGTCATGTATCATATCTAAAGTCATCAGCCCTACAAGTAATAAGAAAGTCAGATCAGCAGGTCCTATGCTTCAAATAAATGAGTTTCCTAATCATGCAATCATAAGGCTGTGTCATATGTGATGATTTTGCTCCAGCACAAGCAGAACACAGTAATGACCACTGCCAAAGTTCATTCTGACCCAAGACCGCCAATCTTCAACTTAAAGTCCACTTGAACCGATAAGCTGCTCATTTACAGGCACAAAAAAGTGTGGAGACTATTTGACAGAAAGGTCTGAATGTTCTGGATTTTAAAAATCACCACTTCTGTAAGGTCATCATTAAGTAGGAACAGAAACAAGATGACTACAGAGACCAACAAGGTTAAGAAAAACTGAGAGGGCTTGCCTCCTGTGATAAACACTCTCCCCTCTTTTAAAAACCAAACCAACCACACAAACCAAACATTAATAACACGACACAATGACCCCTTTGACCACCTGACATATAATCCACAGGTTTCTTTAGAAATTTCTAAAGAAAAAAGTCTGGTATTAAAAATGCACTGAAGTACGACCCACGTCAACACTTGCTTTTTTATGGATCAAACTGAACACACTTAATTGCATCTGCAATTCTGCATCTGAAATAAATGCAGGGAAGAAAGAAAAAAACACAGAGAAAGAGGGTACTTGTAGGTGGGCAAGGGCAGGTGGGGAAATGTGCAAAAAACAGCCTTTAAAAAGCAATTGTGCAACCATTTAGCAGTGACAAGAGAAGAAAAGAAAAAGGAAAGGGCAAAAAAGCTTGCTAAGTGGGAGATGAAAAGAGGTTTGTGCCTTTTATGTACAATTACAGTACTGAGAGAAGAGCAAGACAGACTAACATTCTCCCCAATGCCATAATGATGCGTTTCCAAGTATTTAGAGAAGGCGGAGGTCATAAAAATAGTAACACTGATATTCTGAACAAACATGTCTTCATACCGTCATGCATGTTCTAACATTATTACTCATATATTTAATAGTAAGAGGGTGAAAAGGAGGATAATAAAGTATACAGAGAAACAGATGGACTACAGTCTGTAATTGTAGAACTACAAAGTGCTCCTGTAAGGTGAGTGGAGCTGATCAAATGGACAATGAGTGTAGATACAAGGATTTAATGTTTTAGTTGTGTTTCAGCCTACTCATTATCTCATTATCTGGCCCATTCACCCTGAAGTTATAAAGAGTGCTTCACCTTGGAATGCCTTTTGAATATGACACCATACATATCAGCCAAGCTAAGATCATTTACATATCAGTCTTAAATGTACAAAAAGAGAGGACACAGGGGCCCCGAGTGGCTCAGCAGGCTAAGACGCTGACACTATGACCAGAGGATCGCAAGTTTGAATTCCGGTCAGGCTGTTTGCCATCAACAGCCGGGGCAAAGAGAGCAAAAATTGGCAGTGCTCTCTCTGGGTGGGTAGATGGCGCTCTCACTCTCCCTATCACTCACACATTGCAATGTCTACTGGCTCAGGCGTCTACTGATTGGTCCATTTGGAGCTGGGAATTCTGCAATTTCCTCCTTCCCCATGACGGTGTATGAGCGATAGTGGCCACATAACACGCAATGGAGGAGGCTTGTGCTTGTCTTCAAAGTGATGGGGAGAGCCCCCTAGCAGATGGGTTAGGTTAATTGGCTACTACCACATTGTGAAGGGGAGAAAATTGGCAAAAAATTATTAAAACATTAAAAAATAAAAAATAAGAGAGAGGACGTAAGAAAGACAAGAAGGAATGATGATGTAAAATGAATTATAACTGTTTTCCATTGACCACACAACCTTAAAAGTTGATGTCGGGGAGAAAATAGAAAAGAAAAGAATAATCTTGCTGGCAGCCTTTGCGGGGTCTTCATTAGCAGATTATATACTGGCTTGGCATTAGGTGCAATTAGCATGTGCCCTTAACAAGTGTCCTGGCCCTAACACATGTGGTTGATTCATATTCATAATGCCAGTTTTTTCATCTGCCTTTTAAAAGCAGCCTTAATATCCATTAAGATGACAAGTCGAATCACCACACATGAACCAAAACAAATCAGCACAAGCATTAACTAATCCTATTGGCTTCCAGTACCCTGTGCCCCACAACCCCCCAGATAGACCCAGAGTGCAGAGACAGAGAGAGCAAGGCCTCCCCCTGGGCAAAGGGAGGAAATCGGCCAGAGAGGAGGAGGAAGAGAGGGAGAGATAGAGAGTCAGAAAGAGAGAGAGATGCTTTTTCATGCACCGATAATTGGATTTAGTCAGAAAGACGGAGGTCAATATCTGAGCCCCTCTGGCCCTCTCTGACTGCAAGTGACTGGTGAGACCCTCCAGGACAAGGAGAGCTGGATCAAAACAAAGCTGGGCTCTGGTCTGCCAGTTAGCTTTAACTCGCTCTGCATATGTGTGTCTGCTTCAGACGTAGAGTGTCCATAGTCTCTGGGAAAGAGGCTCAGAAGAACTGAGCTAAATCAGAATTTGTTTGCATGTACATTTTGGTCATACATCTGAGACAGAAGTATTCATGTGAAGTTAGGAAGTATAGATCCATCCAGATATGAACAGGTGATTCTGAAGGTAAACTAAAATTGTAATTAAAAGTTAACTAAATGGACATGAATTCAGATATGAGTTGACAGTAGGGCTGCACGATTTGAGTAAAATATCTAATTGCGATTTTTTCACAGAATATTGTGATTTAATGCGATTTAAACCCCAAACCAGTTTTAGTGGTTAACATATATATATATATAAACTTGTTTCTACATAAAAAGGATTCCCAGGGTTCTCAGATTAAGAGTTGTCAGTTTTATTTTTTTTAATTTCAACACCTATAAAATAAAGACAGACAAAATAAATAAATTCACATAAACTGCAACATGAGTAAAAATCTTAACAGTAACAGTAAATGTGTGAAACATGAATGAATATCAAGTTACTTGCATATTTGACTGGTCAGCAGTGGACAGTAATGCCTCACTAGAAAAGCTGAAATTACAATGTATCTGTTTTATCTTAAACAGCGGCCATTTCCCAGACACTGGGACTAAGCCTAGTCTTAGAGTGCACCACCATTTGAATGAGATTTTTAGTGCATTTTCTGAAAGAAAAATAAATTTTATGAAAAATGCTAGAATGTAATAAAAACTAAGAAAAAGTGCCATCAGTGCCGATTACTTTTATTTCTACAAACCGGATTCCAAAAAAGTTGGGACACTAAACAAATTGTGAATAAAAACTGAATGCAATGATGTGGAGGTGCCAACATCTAATATTTTATTCAGAATAGAACACAAATCACAGATCAAAAGTTTAAACTGAGAGAATGTATCATTTTAAGGGAAAAATATGTTGTTTCAA
Organism: Crenuchus spilurus; assembly: GCA_036984385.1. Classification (NCBI taxonomy): domain Eukaryota; kingdom Metazoa; phylum Chordata; class Actinopteri; order Characiformes; family Crenuchidae; genus Crenuchus; species Crenuchus spilurus. The sequence goes on from BRDA01040999.1 coordinate 16,981, forward strand.
AATTTCATGGCATCAACAAATCCCAAAAAAGTTTGGACAAGGCCATTTTTACCACTGTGTGGCATCCCCCCTTCTTCTTACAACACTCAACAGACGTCTGGGGACAGAGGAGACCAGTTTCTCAAGTTTAGAAATAGGAATGCTCTCCCATTCATGTCTAATACAGGCCTCTAACTGTTCAATCGTCTTGGGCCTTCTTTGTCGCATGTTCTCTATAGGTGAAAGATCTGGACTGCAGGCTGGCCATTTCAGTACTCTGTGATCCTCTTACCATCTTGGCTTCAGAGAGACACTGACACTCTGAGAAGCTCTTTTTATACCCAATCATGTTATCAATTGACCTAATTAGTGTTGATTGGTCTTCCAGCTGTTCGTTATATGCTCAATTTCCTTTTTCCAGCCACTTATTGCTACTTGTCCCAACTTTTTTGGGATTTGTTGACATTATGAAATTTTGAATCAACATATTTCTCTTTTAAAATGTTACATTTACTCAGATTAAACTTTTGATCTGTCATCTATGTTCTATTACGAATAAAATATTGACATTTGCCATCTCCACATCATTGCATTCAGTTTTTATTCACAATTTGTTTAGTGTCCCAACTTTTTTGGAATCCGGTTGGTATTAATAAAACATACACACACACAATATATCTATCCATCTATTATCACACCCGTTTAATCCTTAACAGAGTCACGGTTAGACCCCTACCCTCTCACTGGGCGCAGGGCAGAGCATCACACTATTCAACTAAGCCCAGGACAGGGCGCCAGTCCATCACTGAGTGCACACAATCGCATGCACACACACGGACAATTTAGATTACCCAAACACACACACAACTATGAAAGTGTCACACCAGGCATTTATATATGGAGAGAACTAAAATGCAAAAACAAATATAGATATTTTCATGTTTGAGAGAGAGAGAGAGGAACGTGACAGCATGTTCAACATTATTTAATATCAGTGGCCAAAACACTGTAGCCTGGTCCACTCGTTTATTTCGGCTGCCTTTATCATGTTTGAGGCATTATCTGTGGTTGTGCACACTTGCCCCTCTTCATTTAAACCCAAATTAGCAAACTTGTCTTTTAATCCATTAGTGATGGTAAGGTTCAGTTCGGCTGTACCACATATCTGTCGTTGTCGCGTAATACTCCACATTTCTCTGCTCCGTTTCAACTTTATCAGTTGTCCTGAATCCAAAATGCCCCCATACACATGATGTGCAGTTTTTCTTTGGTGACAATGCGTCCGCTGGACTTTGGGTCTCGCCCACTTGCTCAGGTAAAACGTTCATCTTTTCCCTGACGTCGAGTGCAGTGCTTGTTTTTAGCTTTCTTGCTAAAGATGTTAGCTATGCCGGATATGCATGACTAGCGGCTTCTGATTGGTCATCAGCAGGCAGTTCACACGTTTTTTGTTGTTTTTTTCCCCTAGTGATACTTGCAGGCTATTGGCTAATTCAAATCGCAGCTCCTGCGATTGGAAAATCGCGTCCATTCAAATTGCGATTTCGATTAAAAAACAATTAATCGTTCAGTCCTAGTTGGCAACATGTTTGTTTTTTGAATCTCACATCCTTCTGAAAGTTTTAAACTGAAAGAATACAGCAGGCACAGAACCTCAGCACAATGATGTATCAACGCTGCAACAATGTAGACAACAATGTCACAATGTCATCATGCCTGTGGGAAAGTAACCTACAACCTGCCATGACAAAGAACACACACACGATGCTGTGAAAGTGTTATCTCCAACCAATCTCATAGTTTTATACTAACTGTCCCACTAAACAGACCTAAATGCAGTCTTATTCTTTATATACAGTACCAGTCAAACGCTTGGACATACCTTCTCATTCAGTATAGTAAACTTAGAAGTGTTAAACAAACCAAAAAACATGTTTTAAATTTTAGATTCTTTAAATTAGGCACATAACCAATAGTCTTAAACACATTAAGAGGCAAGAAATGCAAGTCATGAACTCTTGACAAGACAGCTTTTAACTGAAAGCCATTCCAGGTGACTACCTCATAAAGCTGACTAAGAAAATGCCAAGAAAGCTGCCATCTAAGCAAGAGGTGCCTACTGTGAAGCATCTAAAATCTAAAACTGTTTGTTTTTTTAACCTTCCCTTACCAAAAAAAAGTATACTTTGAGTACATGTTATTAAGTATACGTAAGTATAATAAAAGTATTTCCTAAGTGTACGTTTATTTATACAAGTTTACTTACTTGGGACTAAATTGGCCCACTTTAAGTTCAAGTAAATAAAAAGTAAACTGTAAAAACACTATATTTTTTTGTTTAAATTGGTATACTTGAAGTACACTTGCATATACTACTTTTTGGTAAGTGTTGTTTTGTTTACTAAATAATTTTATATGTATTTCTTCATGGTTTGGATGACTTTAGTATTAATCTACAATGCAGATCATTTTTAAATAATGAAAAACCACTGAATGTCCAGAAGATCACTGGTACTGTAATCTCATCAATCTTTACCAACTGTCCCACTAAACATACCTACACACAGTCTTAATCTCTATATACTATCAACGGTCTACCAAACCTTATCACTAAACAGATCTAAACAACATTTTATTCTCTATATACTATCATTAGTCTTTACCAACTGTCCCACTAAACAGACCTAATCACAGCCTTAGTTGTCACATAATCCCATCAGTCTTTATCAACTGTACCACTAAACTGACCTAAACACTACCTTCATCTCCAAATAATTTCACAGTTCCATACCATTTGACCTATTAAACCTACATACAGCCTTAATTATATCCCAATAATGTCACAGTTCTACACCAACTGTGCTGGTATTCAAATATAAACACAGTCTGCAAAGTATTGTGTTGTCTTGATTTAGAACAAATCGACAGATTTGGCTTATTTGAAATTATCTTTTTATCAACAGACATCTTCACTATGTCGTCCCAATGTCACCTCCCAGCAGGATCGCTGCTCCATATGCTTCATAGAATCATAGAAGAATGTGCTCTGTATGGCATCACATCCTTGGTGGGATCTGAACTCAGCCATCCAAAAAAATATTCATTTGTTCATCTGGCAGTAAACAATGACTAGTAATACAGATACAGATTTTGAGCACTCATCAGACAGAGGTGCTGCACTGCACCCTAAGATGCATCAGCTGCACATCTCTATCAGTTCTCTCTCCATGCACTTCCTCACTTATCCACCTTATATCAGACACCAACACATCAAAATATCTCTCAGCAGGATGGGGACATGATGTTCCACCTTTCTTATGACCCTTTCAGCCCTTCTCGCACTCACTGTCAGGACGATTGCTCCTGCCCCAGCCCTCCAGAGAGTGTACAACTGCCCTCGCAAGCATTTACAAGCTGCCGAGCCCGCTGCCCTCCTGCCACGCTAACGCAATTAGCATATGGACCCGGCGCTAAGTCAGCGGAAGCCAACCCCACACTCAAAGTCAATTAATCATAGCACATCACTGAAAGTGCTATTGAGATAAGACCACTGAGAGGGCTGTTGGATGTTGGAACAGTGGACGTCGACTCAAACTTTGCTGTAAGAGAGTTTCAGAATATTTGCACAGAAAGAATTGTTATAAAATATGATATAGACTCACTGGCCACTCCATTATGTACACAAAGTATCTTGTATCTACACTCATTGTCCATCTTATCAGCTACACTGACCATATAGGTAAACTTAGTAGTTCTACAATTACAGACTGCAGTCCATCGCTTTCTCTGTATACTTTGTGGGACCCACAGGACCACCAAAGTGCAGGTATTATTTGATGGGGGATCATTTTCAGCACTGCAGTGATGCTGATGTTGTGCTGGTATAAGTGGATCAGACACAGCAGAGCTGCTGCTTAAACACTAGATAGATCAAGGTTCAATCTATTAGACACACCCACCTTGTAAAGTCAGCGACAATAGCTCATCTGTTGCTGCATCATTTGTGTTGGTCCTCTAGACTTTCTTGAGTGGACATAGGAGGCTGTTAGCTGGATAATTTTGGTTGGTGCACTATTTTCTCTCCAGCAGTGACACTGTGGTGTTTAAAAACATCAGCAGTTCTGCTTTGGCTGATCCACTTATACCAGTGCAACATACACTAACACACCACCACCACCACATCAGTGTCACTGCATCGGTGAGAATAATCCACCACCCAAATAAAACCTGCTCTGTGGTGGTCCTGTGGAAGTGAATAACAGGGTCAAAGGAAGGTAAAAAAAGTATGCAGAGAAACAGATGGATGACAGTCGTAAAGCGTTAACAAACATGTCCACACATAAATCAAAGGTTTCTCGCTGTTTTTATTAATATTTTTTAGATAATACAGCATTAAAACACTAAAATTGCCTAAAATATCTGCACTACAGATATCAGCATCAACCACTGAAAAACCCCTAGCAGTCAATCACTATCCTTCATACAACATAAGCATAAAAATAGTAGGACATATGTGACCCCACCAGGGAAAACCGAGTCAGTCTTTTTTTTTTTTTTTAATGAGTTATTAGCATATTTGTAAAGAGTACTGTTAAAGGTACACAAAGTTTCAGCCGATTATCTCTCACTTTCAGAGATACAGCATTCTGAGACATAGCATACTGAACCTCAACTCAGTTTATTTGTGTCACAACACATTAATACACCAGAAACATTTAAAAATTAATCAAAAATAAATCCAAATATAGCAAAAATGAAGACTAAAAGACGACGCTGGCAAAAGTTGCTGAAGACATTTGACCTGCTCAGGTTTGGTGGATTGACAAATGAGCTCAAACGCATTTCTACAGTGAAGAGAAGTAGTTCCGGAGCCGAATGACACCCAACAAGCTTGTGCACCTCTGCGGTAGAAGTAGTTCTACATCAGGATTTGAGGGGTCACAGAAACACATTTTTCAGGTAAAATCTGCAAATTCACTGAATGTCTTACTGCTACAACTTTTTGGGTGAATTAAAGTTTAGTTTTTAATCAAAATATGTACTACAATAGATATCTGAGACTATTATCTTTCATTTACAGCAATAAAACCAAGAGGCTAAGTTTTGTCGCTAATGTGAGTGACAGGCTGAACGACACTATCTCAATAAGTTGCCCAGCGACTTTGGCCTGGTTTTACCTGGCGAGGTCACATATGTTAGAACTTTACAAACTTAATACATGCTGACACCATGAAAAAGATTGTTAATGTCCTTCTTTCAGTCTCAATCTTGAAATAACACTGTAGTTCAATTAATTAAAGCGACAACTTTCCTGGCAACTTCTCAGTTATTTGCTTTTTCTTTCTTCTTAATCCTAACTACGACTTTAATGTGCACCTCAGGAACTTGGCAAAGGGACTTCTCTACAATGAAGACAATATAGGACATGAAGAACATGTATTTATAAGCCTTGACTCCCTTGGAATTCACTTCCTCATTGTACGCTTTCCAAAGTTTCTACTGTTTAACTCGATGCGCAATGAAATGCAGAAACCTTCCACGCATTACTAAATACCTCAGAATTGACAGAACAATGGAAACATTTGACAGCTGGTTGCAGGCCTTTGATGAGCTGTACGTCTGACCCAGGAGAACTTCATCTTGCTGATCAACTCATCATTCAAAATATGGACTTAAGAAGCATTTGATGGATAGACAAAGTTTGTATGACTTTGATGTACTGGTGTTTCTTTGGTGTACAGGAGTTTGCAGGCTGGTCTCTTGAGAAAGTGTGTTAAAGTCAAATACGTGGAATACGTGTTGAACACGCTCAGCTTTGGATGGACGACAGCAGGTGGGAATAGCGCAGCCACGACTTCAATCAGAAAACACTACGCCAGTCAGAGCACCTTCCTCAGATGTGCCATGTTTGCCTTGTTCTTGCTTTGTAGAGTGTGTGTGCAGAGAGCAAGTGAAAAATCAATGGCAAAATCCAACAAACCTAAAGTAAGAATTCCAAGATAGAAGCTTTTGGGTGGCCTGAGAGAGGATCAGAGCCAGGAGGAATACAGTAAAGGGAATCAGAAGCAGTAAAATATCAAACACAACTTTCTTTCCCAATATTTTACCACTCAGTGTTCAAATACAGGGTGAAAAATTAGCTGAAATATTCATTTGTGTCCAGTTAAAGACCAGTAATGAATAGTGGTGTCCTGCGAGTGAAAGGGGATGAAGACACTGATCAAATGTTCAAGCAAGGAGGGGAAAAATGGTTTCATTAACAGTTCAATGCTGAGGAAAAAGCTTTTAAAGTAATGTTCCCACTTTCATTCATTTCCTCATTGTTCATTAAAAACACTAGAAAAGTCAGAGCCTGTGAATTGTGATCAGAATATAAGGCTTCATAGTTTTGTATCTGCTTTTTCAAAGCTCAGATCATTTAAATGGGTAACAGGAGAGTCATTTCCGAGCTGAATCTAAAATCTGCAGTTGTGCAGAGTTTTATACTTGAAATAGGACACATTCTGTTGATTTTCTATGTGAAAGTAAGCTCACTTCTAGAGGAAACAAAGTAAATACTTCTGCACACTTTAGTGCAGAGTTTCTGTTTATTTTCAGAATGTAACACATTTTTTCCCCAAAATCTTACATTCAGTAAATACACTTTTTGTTTTGATTTTCTTGCTTTGCAGGGAGCTTATTTTGCAGGGATGCACAATCAGAATCAGTCGAGACTGAAGTTGAGTGATTTGTACTTAAATTGCAAGTTTGGTGATTTTATGAGAAAATTTATTATTTAAATTTTGTCAGTATTTGGTGTGTTTATGCAGGTAAATACACTTTCATGCTGTAGCTAAATTTGTGTTCAACAGCCAGTAATTTCTTACATCTTATATAGCACTTCATTTAACTGTTACTTGTTTATTTTTAAAGAATTATTAAAATACTAATTTGTCCGATTAAAGCTCAAATTATTTTATTTATACTTGAACTTCAGGTAGTAAAAACCACTGGAAATGTAAATGTATTTCCATTGTTCATTTAGCACCTAGTATAAAAATCAGTCAATAAAATCAGTCAATTAAGGCTTTAAAAATCATAATCATACATGAAATTCATGATCAGTGAACCTCTCAAATTTGCTAATTCATTTTAAATGAGGAGGAACAAAGACTAGGATGAAGCTGCTGCCTTACTGCAGACAAGCTTAATGAATCCTTAAAATTACAGAATTTGGTAGGGTATGAAGGATTTTTAAGGACTTAAAAAAATAAAAGTGAACAAAAAGGAATTATTTGGCTGATGCCATAGATCTATTATTTTCAGTGGATCATTAAAGAATATTTGTAAATGAGACTTAATTTGGTGTAGATCCTTTAGATCAGGGGTGCCCTATCTTATCTGCAGAGGCCAGTGTGGCTGCAGGCTTTCATTCCATACAAACCAGAGCAGACTAGATACTAGTTGTTTAATTAGTTGGTCTCAGTCTTCAAAACAATTGATCTTGTGTGCTCCGGCTTTGTTGGAATAACAACCTGCAGCCTCACCAGCCCTTTGCAGATAGAACAGAGATTGAACACCCCTATGTTCTGTAAGGGTCTTTAAAAGTTTCTTCACATTCACACATCTCTTTTTCAAACCAAAGGAAACCAAAGACCCTTTTATTTTTAAGAGTGTAGTATTCTGGCTACCACTGGCATTTTTTGTCTTGCTTGTCTCAGCCTTTCTCCTAATTGTTTTATTTACATCAAACACTTAAGTAAATATGACTAAAATTAGTTTGATAAACTTAAGCTCCTTTAAATTTGGTAAGCTATCAATTAAGCATTTGAATATAAAAACTGTATATTCTGCAAATTGGAGAAATCTGAAAATATTGGAAGATGATATATACACACCAGCTGTCTCACTCAAAACTCTGCCAAGGAAATTAAAAGACAAGAAACCATTACCTTGTAATATATGTGGAGATCCAATATCCTCCATATTCCTGGTACGTCACATAAAATCTAAAAAATAACTGCTAAGTCAGTTATTACTTTGCACCTATGCACAAAATGTGTACGTCCAAAACAATCATTCACCACTCTATTACTGTATACATGGTACGGGAATGAAAAGTGTAAAAATATATTAAAATTACACTAGTGTGAAATTACACTAGCGTGTACCGGTATGTGTGTGTTACCACTGATGGATTGGTGCTCTATCCAGGGTTTGGCTAAAATAATGTATTGAAGGGGTACGGGGACTCACTGCAAACCTGAACTGGATTAGTCCGTTTTGTAAATGGATAGATGTACAGTGACAGTCACTTGTATTCACATTAAGCCCAACAGTAATATTCTTTGTATTATTATTTCTTTTTGACCCAATTTCCTCCAGTGTAGTGGTAGCCAATCAACCCATCCATTCACTAGGACTCTCAATAATTTGTAATGTTCCTGACTCTAGGAGGGTGAAGAGTAGCACATGCCTCCTCCAATGTATGTGAAATCAAGCCACCAATTAACTGCTGTCAGTACATCTTCACTCAGCAGCCAATGCGCTCGGAGGAAAGCGCAGGATTCCCAGCTCTGATAGATTGGCTAGCATCTGCCAGGTGACACGGCATGGTAGTAGTGATGGGGAGAGTATGCCATCTACCCACCCAGAGGGAGCACGATGCCCCTGCTATCGATGGCAAGCAGCACAACTGGGATTTGAACTCACAATCCTCTAGTGCACCTTAAGTCCACTGAGCCACTTGGGGCCCAATAATATTCTAAAAAGACCAGCAGACAAATTAAGAAATTAAACAGATGGAGTAACTAATATAACTACTTCAAAAACATTTAGCTATGAATATTTTATGATATGGAAATAGGGGGATAAAGTTCCCACAAGGACATTGGGATAACAGACATATTTGCAACCATAGCGCTTGCACAGCGTAACATGTAAATCCACTGAAGCTAAGCAGGTCAGGGTCTGGTTAGTACTTAGATGGAAGACCTTTAAGTAAAAGCTTGTTGTGGCTGCTGAACATGGTGCAGTTGAAAACAACAGGATTCAATATTCCAGTTTTGGGTGCAGATCCCAATGCTCCACTGCAGTGATGGGGACATTGTACTATATACATGAGGCAAACTTTGGATTAGATGTAAAGTCCTGAATCTCTGAAAAGATCCCTGGTCAGTTCCTTGAAAAGAGTATTGGTGTTACCTTGGTGCCCTGGCTTAGTGTCTCCTCAGCTCTCTCCCTATTATGCACATTTTGGTGTGGACTGGCTACCATTGCACCATCCAGGCAGATGCTACATATTGGTGGTTGAGGTGACTCTATAACATCTGTCCCAAGTCTCCATGGGTGACTATGAGAGCTCTATAAAATGCAAAGTAATGCACAGTAATGAGGTAATCATCTAATGTAGTGTTGAAATTATTTACAGCATCTATAAATTCTCTTCCCTAATGGTGCTCTATATAGTGATCTGGATGATCAGAAATAGGGAATCGTGAATAGGGCATAATAGCATTGCTAGCAAGCCTATTAAATATTAGAGTTCTCCTGTCAGACAATGTACGTTTCAATCTGGCTGCGCTGTCTGTTTGAGTCCGTACGTTTATGCCTTATGTGACTTGAATTTGTTAGAAAGAAAGCTGAAGAGTGATTCTGTACAGATATTAGCAGATACAGCAGATACTGTTTAAGGCAAGGCATCAACATGCTGATGAACACTTTCCCAAATCACAAAAAGCTTTTCGATCCCATTGCTTGAGTTCATCCATAGTACTCCAAGTGTCTAATGTGACTGTTTGTGTCCTGTATTGATAGGATTTACATTAACCAAACTCCAGGGTCCGTAGAGCTATGGAGAGATGTATAATTGAGAGGTGAATTAACTTGGCATGCTGGAGATTTTTGCATTGGCTTTCATTTGCAGTAGCTAGTCATAATTGGTATTCCCAGCTTTTGAGTCATAATCCATAAAATAGCTACAGGGCTTAAGAGGAAGAAAGGCAGGTTTTACCTGTGAAATGGTGAAATAAAGAGGTCCGCCGAGAGGTCAAAGCGTTCACATAGGCTCTTTTTTGACTTTCATCTAAAAGTCCAGCTGTGCGTCAGAAGCTGGAATCAGCAGTTTGTCTGGACTTACCGTCCGTTGCTAAAAAGGACATCCTCTAACTCCAACTTTGTCAGGCTAGCTGACCAGTAGAAGACCTATTGCTGGAAAACACAGTGGGACAATTATTCAACTATCGACTGGGGAGTATTTAAAGATGGATGAAATGCAGGCAGGGCCACTTTATCATGACTGCTTTAGAAAGCTCACAGGACTTATTCTCGCTTATGCCTACACTGAAACGAGCGGAGAGCTTTCCTTTGACACCGTTTACATTAGTAATTAATTAACAGTTCAATGATACTCTCTGTTTCTCTCTTTCTTTGTGCCTCTGTCTCTATTTCTCTCCCTTTATCTGTATATCTCTTTTACATGCTCTTTCACTCTTTACGTCTCTTTTATCCACTTTCTATGGTTTATAGTATCATACTGTATGTTTCTTCCTCATCTCTCTATGCATTTCCTTTCAGTCTCTCGTTCTATATCTTCTACCTTTATCCCCATCTCTCTCTCTCTCTCTCTCTCTCTCTCTCTCAATACTTTTTTCACCTTCTGTTATTCACCTTTTCTATAGCTATGATCCTGCTAAAATGGAGTCTTGGTTTTTCTTCTTTCACCTGTGAGCGAGAGGCAACCACAAGAGCGTGATGGTCTCTTAGGGGACCTTGTAGCCTCTCTCTGCTCAACAGAAAGCTGTGAGGCAGCGGCACTGGAACAAAGTCACGCTGAACGCCTTCCTGTCTCTGCCTTTGCTGTGTCACAACAGGCTGTAGAGCAGCGCCGGGGGGAACAAACAAGAGTGTGTTGCCAATTCATTCATCAAATGTGGTTTACCCTGTGGACTTCAGTGTGTGTATGCTGGCCTGTATGTGTGTGCGTGTGTTTCTGTGCCCTTCAGTCGTGCCAAGCTACTTATGGCTTCTACGTGAACTTGGTGCAAAAGTGGGTTCAGTAAAGTGTAACAGGAGCAGGAGTGTGCTTGTGTCCTTTGCTATACTTGCGTTAGCTAGAAGGACAAGGCTGGATTCTAACACACTAGCTGCATCTCTCTCTCTGTGCTGTGTGTGTGTGTGTGTTTTGTCATGCCTCCTGCGTAGACGGTGACATCCAGAAACGCGTGCTAACACCAGGCGCTTTGTCTCCAACTCGCATTAACATCTGTCTACTAACGCAGAGAACAACAAAGTCACAAAATGTCGTGCCAAATTAGATCACAGCCAAAAGTTCTGTAGCTTTTTTTTGTGTTAACTTTTGTAACTTTTCCAAGCAACAGCTTGTGCCTGATATGGCTACAGCCATATGTTATATTCAAATGATGATTTGTTGTTTTTTTTCCCCCAAACTCTTTTTTTTTAAGACCAAAAGAAGAAGACATTAGCACATAGTTAGTTATTCCTTAAACATTTCCATCAAATTAACGCTGGGTTTGGGCTGAAGCACCAGACTGAATGAAACGCCTGGAGCAGCAATTTTCTTTCTTTCATTACCTATCGTTTATTTTGGTAAAATATTCGTCCTGAGAATCACCTTCATTATTTTACTGATAAGAATATTGATGTCTAATTATTTACTCATGTGAATACTGACGCCTAATTAACACCTCCATTTCACAAGCGTGTTGATTACAGATCCCTTTCCCTACAGCTGTGTTTCTGCCAAACAATGCAGACATAACAGCGCCTGCTTTATTTGTAGACTGACCCTCAAGGAATAGTTTGACCTCATGCTACTAGACTTTATAAAACTCATGCTGCACAGCATGCTTCACAATCAACACTTAAATCACACATCAGGCCTCAATGAACAGAAGATTGAATCTTTACTGATATGAATTGTGTCATTTATTGATATCAAAATAACAATCAACAGATGAAACCAAAGTTATCAATTAACTGAAGGCCAGATTCAAAATCACTGTAAGATGAACCAATTTAGCCAATGTGATTTTTCACACAATGGAATTTGACCTCCGCATTTAACCCATTCGTGCAGTGAAACACACACACACACACTAGGCTGTCAGAATTTGTGCCCGAAGCGGTGGGCAGCCCTTATCACCAGCAGTTAGGGGGTTAGGTGTCTTGCTCAAGGGCACTTCAGTCATGTCCTGTCTGGGGATCGAACCGGCAACCTTCTGGTCACAAGACCAGATCCTTACCACTAGACCATGGCTGCCCTTTAAGTACGTGAGGGTAATCCAGTTAGTGTGAATTTCATAAGGGCAGCTCATACTGTGACTCAGTAGTGTGAATGGTCCACACCTGCCTCTATGCAATCCCAAAAGCATCTCCGCATGCTCCAGATGAAACAGCTGATGGTTTCCTGGGGGATCTCCTCCCTGACCTGGTGAGGGCATCAGAGATCTGTTGGACAGTCTGTGGCACTACTTGGCAACATCAGATGCACTAGAACTGAATGTGAAGACCAGTGAAATGCATTAAAGCCTTCATCATCGAGGAACTGCCTACACACTCTGGCCACATGAGGCTGGGCACTGCCCCTGAAGGAAACCAGGTCCCACCATGGCAGGAAATCATGGCAGACCTGACAAATCTGGTGTTCTCCATCAAATGCCAAGAAAGGTGCAGGACTGTGAGCACAGGCTCCACTAGAGACCTTCAGCCACCCTTACAGAGTCTGTTTGACAGCTTGGTTAGTAAAATGCACACCTGTAGCCTGCTGGAGGTCCTTTTGCAGGGCTCTGGCAGTGCTCCTCCTATTCCAGCTTGTACAAAGGAGCAGGTATTGATGCCCTTCTATGGCCCTGTCTAGCTCTCCTTGTGTAACAGCTTGTATCCTAGCACCTCCTCCATGCTCTTGAGACTGTGCTGGCTGACAGCAAACCTTCTCATGATGGCACTTATGGATATGACATCCTAGAGGAGCTGGACTACCTGTGCAACCTGAATGCACTGCAGGTACCACCTCATGTTAGCAGTTTTGACAAGGACACTAGCAAACACAAAACTAGAGAAGAATCAGTCAGGCAAGATGAGGAAAGAGTAACTGTGCATGGCCACACCCACAAAATCACTCCCTTTTTGGGGTGCTTGTGGTTGCCTCTCCAGTGCACCTGTTTTCACTTTTATTTATACCCATGCAGGTGAAACTGATTCACAATCACTTATGCTTCACAACTGGACAGACTAACATCCATGAAGATGAACTGACTTGGTGTTATATTGTGATGATTAAGTGTTCTCTTCATTTTTTGAGAAGTGTATTAGGATGAACATGGGGCAGATACAACTGATATGATCAATTATTTAATTGTCATTTTATTCAGTGTGGTTATTAAAGGACAAGCCTAATGTGGGCAAATTAACGAATAAAGGCTGAATTTCGTTTCAAGCATTGTTACACAGCTACACAGCTAGAATGTTTGTTTTTATAAGAGACAACACATTTCAATTAATTTAGCAAAAATTCACATTATTATGATCTAAAATAATTACAATGACATGATAATAAATTGACATTATAAGTTGTGACAGCCCTATATGAAGGATGTATCATAAGACATTTTCCAATTTAGTCTAAATAGTCTAAACATTATTGAAATTAAAGCATCTTCAGAGTTTTGTTTACAATACACTCGCTTTTTTTAACAGAATACTCCTACATTTTCAACTCAATTTCCATCTGTTGCATCTGTAGCGTATGGTTGATTACTGCCGACAATGATTTCTCTGTAATTAGAACAACACAAAAACCACTGCCTCAACATAAAACATACTAATTCCACAAGGCGCTTCAGCATCTGCCCATTAGCTTCTATTATAAGTTTGTTTTGTGTGAACACACTTTTCAGCTTTCAGGGAAACGTGTTGAATTTATTGTCCATGGAAACTGATTGTATGCTACATGAGTTGAAAAATGATGGCGTATTCTTTAAAAAGCTGCAGGGCTTGTGTTCTCCAATGGCATTTTTCTTTCCATTGGGCTGTGCAATACGTCACGGTACAGTTACTAAACCGAATCGGGAGCTATCTGTACCCTGTGTCCATTTCTCCATCATATAACAGAACCGTGAAAGGTTCTCTGGAGGCTGTGTGGCAGTCGTATGATTTCTCATGCCACATCAGTATTCACAGTAAACAGAAAAATAGTCCAAAGTGAGATTTACTGTTTACTCGAGTTCGGTTCATGTCAAGTAGCTCGTTTTAGGCCTGTCACGATTAGTAAAATTTTAGCTGATAATTCATTGTAATATTAATAATTGTGATTTAATGATTTAATTGTCTCAGTGTGGGCATCTTAAAGGACAGGCCTAAAGCAGCCGAACTACCTGATGAGCTGCCCTGCTTACTGTCTGTCCAAACTCAGGCTATGTTCAGACAGCAAGCCCAAATCCAGTTTTTGGTCAATCTAGATTGTATCCAGACTGATTTTTGGTAGTTTGGACAGGTTTTGTAAATCTGATCCAAGCCACATTTGAAGGTCGCCGTGGTCTGGTGGTTAGGGATCTGGTCTGGAAGGTCACCGGTTTGATCCCCAGGCAGGTTATGACTGAAGTGCCCTTGAGCAAGGCACCTAACCCCCAAATGTAAGTCACTCTAAGACACTCTATGAGTGTCTGCTAAATGCCTCGATTGTAAATGTAAATGTAAATCCAATTACAATCAGATTAGTACAGATCTGTCGCAGTCCGGATGCTCTGGTCACTCAAATTGGATTTTGAAGTGCCTGTCACGTCACTCACAATGTGATAAAGAATGATGCATCAAACCCAGAGTGATGGAAATGCACAGATCCAAGAAGCACATCAAAAAGCGAACTAGAGCGGAATCCCATGTTGCCAGGTCCCAAAAAATTCTCCAGCCCACTGTCTGACAGAAAGCCACCCTAAATAAACTTAACACTAACCCAACGTTTAATCACAGATGTTTAAGAAAGTTTTAATTGTTTTTTTATTCCTCTTAAATCTTATTTTATTCTTACTCTAAAATGTCACATCCCATTCTACGTGGGTCTTCTAATATTAGAAAAAGGCATCTCCAAACACTACAATTTTTTCTGTTGTGTTACTATAAAAGTTTTTGGTGGTCACAGCACATTTTTTATTTTTTTAAAACCAACACCCCAACATCAAAATTTACCCACAGAAGCATTAAAATAAATACTACATATTTGCAGGAAAACCACGAACCTGGCAACTCTGAAGTCACGTCAACAGCCTGGCTGTAATTACTGATGCCTGCACTGTTAACACAGAAATTGAAGAAGGTAGACTTGATGTGCAGACAGGCAAAGCCAGCCTGATGACTCACAAATGAGTGTGGACAGTCATCTCAGCAGATTGGGTTTGAGAATCAAATGCTGTCTGAACGTAGCCCTAGTAGCTCTAAACTGACCAAAGTCACAGCTCAAGCCCAAATAAACAAACATTACTGACCACTGCTATCTAAAACTATAATGACACCAACAGTTAGGTTTGTTTTTATAAAAGCCATTACATTTCAGATCATTCTATTTTATTTTAATTGATTTACTTCAATATCTGATTCTTTTCACTGCAAAATAAAGTATTTCTGTAGAAATGATATCTCTATAATGACCGACTCAACTGATGACACGTGACCATTCTCTTACAGCTGTGTTTGACCAGTCACTGTTCATTGTGTATTACTTTTAGCTCCACCCATACATCCAGGATTGGTCAGGTTGGTCACCAAATTCAGCAGAGGTATTCCATTATGGTTCACTTGGGAGTGAAAATCACTTCACTATCACTATTACTATTACACTCACTAAAATGTGTGAACATGGAATTTGTATCTGTACATGAGAAAACCAGCGTTTTCGCTTATGACATTTTCTTATAACTGCAGGGCTTGACAAGTCACTGAATTACCATTCAAACACATGTTGCCAGTGTGTCTGAATAAATGTTGTAGCAGAAGCTCTGCGCCCTTTGCCCTGTCATGTCTTCTACCTACTCTGTATAATGAGCTGGCTCTTAGCCAATCATGTATGACCACAGTCCTGAATCCTTACATCTAAACATGGTAACGGTAAATGGACAGATATGAAAAGAGATATGGCTCTCTCAATCTTCAGTCTTCAATTTACTGCAGATGTAGTCAATCAGTCAAGAGTCCAAATTTTAGAGCTAGAGCTATATGCACTGCTAACAAGCACTCAATAGTTACTCAAATAGCTCAATTGTTCCCATAAAAATATACCAACAAAACCCAGACTGGAGACAGCTCCAGTTCTAAACTTAAGAAGCAAAACCTGAAGTCTCCAAATCTTGGCAGGTTGAGTATATCTATAAAAAGTGTGATGATGATGATGATGATGATGATGATGATGATGTAATACAGGAACCAGGTAGAGTACAGTATATCATGTGACATTAGTACTTGAAGTTAAACAGGAAGTCAATTGTGTGTGCATGTATGTGTGAGCCCATTAATATGGCTGAAGGTTTCAAAAAAACAGTTTGGCATTAGATTTGGCACCAAATCCAGCACTGAAGACACCAAATAAGATGGGGAGTCTAGAAGAAATGGCTTTCTATCCTTCATTTATATTACACAGACACATACACATATCTACAAAAAGAGCTAATGTCTGGTTCATTCATCAATGTGTATCAATCAATAAAGGCAGCACTAAAAAGTAAAGACAAACACTGAAGTACGAATCTATTCACTGAGGAAAGACGATCTACTCAAACCTTGAATTTTTCTCATCTTCTGCTAGGTTTAAATAATCTACATCATATGCATTTAGTCAATCTTTTTTTTTTATGTCAGTCTAAAAGGCAGTCGATTAATAAAAGCCTGTGTTCTTGCAGTTGCTGATTCTGCATTTGAGTGTGTTATTACTACCCTCTAGTGACACGTTCAGGTATTTTTTACCACATGGACTTCTTTCTTTCCCTCATTCATTTTTTCTTTCTTCTGTTGCTTTGTTGCTCTTTATTTAACCATAGTCAATCATCACTTATACACCGCAGCATGAAGGATGACTGAATGGAAGGACAGATACACTAGTCAACACCTACATTAACTCTGATAATCCAACATTTTGGCCTGTGTCGTGGAAAGTATGTATCACATGTAAACGATCTTACTGTAAGCATTTAGCAGTGTCATCAGTACAGTTCTTATATGGAAACTAAACTTTTTAATTTTGTGCTTTGTGATGTACAAGCCAATTCATTTACATATATCTGCCTATTCAAGATAAAGCAATGCAGCCCCGCCCATTCACACTGACGTTATAAGGAGAGTTTCTGCCTGAATTGAATTTAAATTTAAGGTATTCAGCAGACATTCTTATCCAAAATGAATAAGAGTTTGCAGTTAGGTGCTTTGCTAAAAAGCACTTGAGTCATCACCTGCCTGAGGTTCGAACCAGTGAGCTTCTGGTCACAGTAGCAGATCCTTAACCACCGCACCATGGCTGAACTTTGATTGAGGTACATAATCAATCAATACAAAGGTCATTTACATAAAACACAGTTACAAAAAAGAGATTCTAAGGGATAACAGAAGGTTAGAAAATTAGCATGCAACTGTGAATTATGACCACCTTAAATATGTGTCTGCTTTGTAAGCCCTGAGATAACTACTTTCACTCAAGGGTGATTGTATCATTTGCTCTGTACCATTCACTGGAGTCGTTGTTCCCCCCTGGCATCCATGGCCCATGGAGCATGATGGTTATGCTGTTGGGAGGCACCTCAATGTATTCACCCAGTACCCTGGTCTGTTTGGACACCAGTTGAATTGTAGTCTTTGCCCAAGATGATCATTTATACACTGCTACAACTGACTGGTGTGCTCATTTATTTATACATACAGCAAATCCTGGCACATGGCATCTGACACATCCCAGGCCAAGTTCATTCCAAACCAGAGTCATAATATTCTGAAATGACTGATATTTACATGATAAGTCAATGTTAAAGGCTCTTTATGCTTATTTCATTATGCCGTTTGAATATCTTTACCTTCTTGCACACTAAGATGTCTTTTCTACCTTGTTTTCTTTTTATTCTTATTCCTTCAAACCATCCCTCCTTCTCCGCTCATCATAACCCCCAACACACACACACACACACACACACACAGATATATATCTGCAGGGTGTGAGTGAGTTATAGCTCTCTCTCCTCTGGCCCTGTTATGCGGCGACACGGATGGCCACTTCCTCCCATCATGCTTTGTTTTGTGTTGTGCCCGTGGGCAGAGTGGCCAGGCAGAGTATGGATGAGTCCAATATCTCAAAGCCCACTCCTTCATTTTCTCTCTTTCTTTCTCTCTCTTGCTCTCATCAATGCTGTACGACAGCAAATTGCCTCCACACCCTTCTACCCTGTCCAACCGTGCTGGCTAGACTGGATGTGTGGGCATGGAGGGTTGGGAGTAGAGAAAGAGAGAGAGTTGACAGAGTCAAAAAAAGCAGATAGAGAGAGTAGATAGATGAAGAAAGACAGACAGCAAGAGAGTGAAAGAGATAAAGAGAGAGAAAGAGAAATAGAGAGAGACAAAGAGAAACTAAGAGAGGAAAACAGAGAGACAGAGAGAGAGAGAGAGAGAGAGAGAGAGAGAGAGAGAGAAAGAAAACGAAAGAAAGAGAGAGAGAGAGAAAGAAAAAGAAAGAGAGAGAGAGAGAGAGAGGGAAATAGAGAAAGA
>BRDA01041002.1:0-11934 GCA_036984385.1 Crenuchus spilurus
CTGAACATGACCATAGGGAAGAAAGAAACACATAATGCAGCCTGACTACTAACCAACTGAAGCATATTTACTGCAGTGTCTTGTTCATTTTTGGAAGAGGCTCAAGTCATTTATGGACAGAAAGACCACAATAACAGAGTGCACTCTTAAAAATAAAGGTACCAAAGAGGATTTTTTGAAGCGATGCCATGAAGAACCACTTCTGGTTGCTTGATTTAATGGGATTGTTATGAGGGTAAATGAGATGTGCAAGCAATGATTGACCCAGAAATTATTTACATATTTCCACTCACACCAGATGCAGTCAAGAAACATTTGCAGTCCAAATATTACTTTTGTTTACAGCATGAGCTGCAAGGCTGCTTGCAAACAGTGAAAGTCTATAGTCACCTGAACTGGTCAGTCATTTCCATCGAAATACATCACCAAAATGTATCTCAACCCAGTCAGACTGTAACCAGATGTTTGTCCCAGACTAGGCACACTAGTCAAAGTGGTTTATGGCAAAGTGTGATTTACTTGCTATGGGAAGTGGTTGGCATAGTAACTTGGTGGTTAGCACGCTCGCCTCTCTGCGTCCTCTAAATTGTGTGTGTGCCCAGTCATGAATTTGCATCATGTGCTAAAGAATAGTTAAAAACTAAAGAACATTTGGACTCCAAACAATATGTTTATGGAAAATATGGAAAATATCACATATCACATCCACCCATCTATTATCTTCTACTTAATCCTGATAAGGGTGGCGATAAGTCCCCTACCTTTTCACCAGGCACAAGGTAGGGCAGTACACTATTCTAGCTACAGGTGCTGGTCATAAAATTGGAATATATAATGAAAAAGTTTATGTCAGTAATTTCATTCAAAGAGTGAAACTTGTATTAATTACACACAGACATATATATTTCAAATGTTATTTCTTTACATTTTAATGATCATAACTACAACTAATGAAATTCCCAAATTCAGTATCTCAGAAAATTAGAATATTACTTAAGACCAATACAAAAAAAAATTACAGCCAATTAAAAAGTATGAACATGAAAAGTATGAGCATGTACAGCACTCAATATTTAGTTGGGGCTCCTTTGGCCTGGATTACTGCAGTGTGGCATGGAGTCGATCAGTTTGTGGCACTGCTTAGGTGTTACGAGAGCCCTGGTTGCCCAGGTGGCCTTCAGCTCTTCTGAATTGTTGGGTCTGCCGTATTGCATCTTCCTCTTCACAATAGCCCATCGATTTTCTGTGGGGTTATGGTCAGGTGAGTTTGCTGCCCAATTAAGAACAGGGATACCATGGTCCTTAAACCAGGTACTGGTAGCTTTGGCACTGTATGCAGGTGCCAAGTCCTGTTGGAAAATGAAATCTGCATCTCCATAAATTTGGTCAGCAGCAGGAAGCATGAAGTGCTCTAAAACGTCCTGGTAGATGGCTGCATTGACCCTGGACCTCAGAAACCCAATCACTGGATGCACACACACACACACACAGACACACACACACACATAAAGACAATTTAGAGTACCCTGTTCACCTGACCTCCATGTTATTGGACTGTGGGAGGAAACCCACACAGATATGGGGAGAACATGGAAACTCCACCCAGATGGGCACTTGAACCAAAGACCTCAGTGCTGAAAAGCAAGCATGCAAGTCACAGTGGTTCGCATAACCAATCCAGTCATTTGAATGAAGTGTTTTGTTCTATAGTTTTACAGCATGCAGTATAAACTTCACAGTTTAGTGTTTTCCTGCTTTAACACACCTGATTCAACTTAACATCTACTTATTAAGTCCTTCATGAGCTAAATCAGTTCTGCTGGATGCGTGAACAGATTGCATTCTACAAAGCTGAGGCCCTCCAGGACTATATATTGACCCACTCAAAGGTCAGTGCTGCTGCAGTCCCTAACCAGGGCTTCATGAGAAACTTTGTGTCCATGACTCTATACCACAAACAATGTACTGAAAAGCCCAGATAATTTGGTTTTAGGCCTACTTTTGCACAGTAGTCATCATATTTACCGTGATGGAATTGTGAAATGTCTTCTTTCAGCATATTGCTGTCAAGAGATCTATTATCTTTTGTGCTTGTAGAGAGGACTCCTGTTGGACGCTTCCTTTTGTAAGGAGCTCTTTGCAGCCTCTCATTATCAGAGATCGAGAGGCACGATGAGCAAGAGGGAGGAGAGAGGGGGACATTGTCAAAATGGTCTGCTATGCCATAGCAATATGAGAGGCTCTTCTTTTGCTCTTGATGGCAAGGATGAGAGCTGAAGAAGTGCTAGAGAGGGAACAAGGTCTTCTACAATCATGTAAATAACATATCTAATGAAGACCAACAAAACTGTAGGAGATAGAACCCATGTGACTGGACAGCTAATAAAACAATGAACTTATATTTTAACTCTTTAACCCTCTGGAGTAGGCTCTCCAAGCTGCATATGAACAAAATTCTGGAAAAAAACACTTATATAACTGCAAGATTTTATCCTAGAAGCAAAACTAAACATACCAAAACCTTTACAGGGTTTAATTTTCATTATATATATATATAGGTTGAATCAAAATATATTTTAGATATTTGTGAAGAGGAGCTTAAATAAGCAGAGACATGTTTGTCAGAGCAAGTCACAGCTGCACATTTTTTTCCCACCAAATACCATGATCTGTCATTCATGTGATAATGACATGGTAATTCTGGAGATTCCATTGGTGGAATAGCAGCCGTTGAATGTGAACGTGAAGAAAAAAACACTCGCCTGAAACATATCTTATAAATATTAAATCTAGGAACCACTGAATGAGTGAAACACATCGTCACATTTCTTAAGCTTTAGAAATAACATCATACAATTTCTAAAAAGTGACCAGTGTGTAGGAAACACCTCAGTTTATTCAGTTCTGAGCTCAAAAGTCTTGGCTAGAAATGTTTAGAGTTTTAACACAATATATCAGCTCATCTGAAAACAGGTTTTGTAAAGTCTAAGTTTAGAGCAGATTTAATCAAAATATAGATTTGTGGCACAGCCTAAGCAACACTTTGGGTATTTTTTTTAGATAGGTGTCATTTCAGGACATGTCAGACTACATCAGAGTGCCTGAAATACCCTCAGACTCCAGAGGGTTAATATCCTGCTCAGCCGTTTGGCAGAGCACATTTGAGTCACTATATCTTCTTGAAGAATGTGTTGAACTAAACACAATGTGATTGTGCCATCTCTATCAACCAGTAGAATTAGGCCAGGCTAAGAAACATCCTTTTTTACAGGCCACTAGAAATGCAACATTTTCTTATGTGAATGCAAACCAGCAGCTTCATATCATACCACAAGAATTAAACTGGATCAGATGCTGAAAATCCTTTAGTGCTGTTGCACCACCACACAGATGAGTGTGGTGTTTAAAAAGTGAACAACGTTAGCATGTTATTGTACAGTTTTTGTATTTGTGGTTTATTTTCTGATTTTACACCCACAAAAATAATAATTTACTTCTTGGTGATAATGTTAAATGGTTAATAAAATCATCATCAAAGGTAATCTAGCTTGATAACACACTGCAATGCTACAGTGCTCTGTGTAGTGTATGTCTCTCTTTTTTCCCCATTTCTTCCCCAAATCTCATTTGACTTTCTAGCTCCATGCCTTTTACTTGTTTTTGTTTTGGACCCACTGTCACTTTCACCTTAGTTTGCCAAGTTTGCAATCATACATGTATCCTTTGTGTTTATGTCTTTCTGTCTTGTTTTCACTCCCTATCTCTTTGCTATTTTGCTATTCCTTTGTGATCTGTCTATGTCTGTTGTTTTGCCACCATGTTCTTTCCTATGCATCCATTTATTTTCTTAACCATTCAAGGCCATAGTGAGTCCCCATACCCTTAGCCAAACCAAAGTCAGGGCACCAATCTATCACTGGACACAGACATACACACTCACTCCAGGACAATTTAGAGTAACCAATTCACCTGAACATGTTTTTGGGCTGTAGGAGAACCTAGAGGCAATGCAGACACTGGAATTCCACCCACATAGACTCAAATCTGAGAACCTTGAGCATTCAAACCATCAAGCAGCCTATGCTCTTTTCTACCTCTCTAAATTTTACACTAATAATTCATTCAAAAATAATACAGTATTCTGACAATTTTCCCCTTGCTAGAGATATAGATCAGCCAAGGCATGTTAGAGCTGGAGCTGCGAGGCTGACATTGCTCCTTGCACTCCATGGTTCTGGCAAATGGCTAAATCACAGCCAGAGTCACACCTTCGCCCCACCCAATGGTGGAGCCAGTTTGGGGCTATTTCTGAAATTGCCTTACTACATAGTAGGTGAGAATGACTAGTGTGTCTGAATATGTAACACTCACCAAGCACTATATGAAAAGTACCCGGGTTACTTACAGAATCAGTATGCATCACTGTGCTAATCCATGATTCAACAGGAGCTATGGAGGAATTTGAAGCTGAGGGGTAAAATGGCAGCAAGTGTAGATGTATGTGTTTAATTAAACAAAACAGTGTTTAATAGTAGTGTACTTAAACATATTATGGCTGAAATGTATTGTGTGCAGTACCAGTCAAAAGTTTGGACTTTTGGAATCTATGTTTATCTCTATGGACTCCTTTAAATCTCTATTGTATTGTAGTTTCATGCATTTAGCTCTGTGAACTCTTATGTCTCTCTGTCATGTTTCCTGGTATTACAGTTTCTTGTATGTTGGGTTATTGTTAGTCTTAGCCATCGTTGAAATTTGTTGTTTATGTCCATCGGATTGGGGAGCTTCTGCTGACCTAGATGTTTGGTTTCTATTGATTAAATGTCAGTTGCACTTGCAGCCTAACCTTTCTTCCAAGAACTCAATGGTCACCTAAATAGCATAGTAAAAGTGCATCACCCAAATTTCTCTCTAAATGCTCATCAAGAGCTTAAGGTCTCACAGATTAGTTATTGTTATTTAGGATACGGAACTGATGTTACATAAGTAAATGGACTATTTAGTGACTAGTTTTACTAGTGTATCTTAAAACATAGAATACAGTGAAAAAGTTCATTTTTCATCATAATTTAATTCAAAAACTTAAACTTATATTTATTAAATGTAGTGACGTTTCAAGCCTTTGTTGTTTTAAAGTTGATCGGTGTGGCTTTTAATTAATAAAAATCTGACACCCAGTATCTCAAATTATTACAATATTTCATTTTGGGTTTGTGAAGGTGCCCTGCTAGAAAATATTTATATTAAAAATTCTTAGAAAATTGTATAAAATCAAACAGAAAAATTTGGATGTATCTAATTTAATAATATAATATGGATTAATATTATCTGGATACTGGATGTTCTTGAGCCATAAGCCATACTGATCAAAAATAAAACAGAAAAAGCTTTAAATATGTTGTTTACTGTAATGAATATAAAATGACAGTTTTCAGAATTTGTTTTAAAAATGAATTTTATATATTTTACATTATTCATATTTTTGGAGATGCTGTAGTAGGGTTGGTTCATAATATTTGCGTCACAGCTTCAGTTCTATATTAAAAATGCACATTTTGAAGGACTTGATTGGTCAATTAAGTGGAACATTGAATAAATGTTTAAGTGAAACATTCTTGAAGACCTTAATGAAACATTTGCCTCCAAGAACCTTCATACATCTGCAACAATCATGCACTGTATCAGGCACATGCCATAAGCTTTTACAAACATGTATAAAATGCATTCCCACAAACATTTCACTTGCTAAAGGAAAGCTTCTTTTTTACTGCATAGCTCCTCTTAGAAAACAAAGTTCAGTAAACCTAATCCCTTCTGTTCATATTTTGTTAGTCTAATGCCATGATGTGTCTTCTATTTAATTGCTGTTTAATATTTAGATTTTTTGCCAACACTTTACAATAAGGA
This sequence comes from Crenuchus spilurus, assembly GCA_036984385.1. Taxonomy (NCBI): domain Eukaryota; kingdom Metazoa; phylum Chordata; class Actinopteri; order Characiformes; family Crenuchidae; genus Crenuchus; species Crenuchus spilurus. Next base: position 5,908 of record BRDA01041002.1, read on the forward strand.
TGCATCTTTTAATAGTACTTAAGACTGGTTAAGTGGTTAAGTAATGTCTTATGGATAAATTAATGATACGTTTATAAATATTAAGGAAACTCAACATCTGAGAGAACATGAAGCTCTAATGAACCATTTATTGATGATCCTCAATAATGTAGAACTCATATTCATGTGAAAGTGTTCATTTATTTATTAGATAATAAGAACCTTACTAAAAGTCTTGTTAGCTATTAGGAACTAGATCCTTCCCAAAACTGTTCCATCATTGAGTGATGCTTAATATAGTCTTGTTTGTGAGTCTTATTGCAAAATGTGACAGTTTTTTTAAGATACTGAAGTTTTAAAAATATGGTGAATCCCATGAGTTCATGGTTTGTGTGACCACATTCATCTGTTCATCTGTGTAACCACAGCAGCCCTGATACTACACACCTACATATCAAATCACAAAGTGGCTAATGGGAGGAAACGGGTCACTATTCAACATTTTGTGAATAAACATGTTGTATTTAATTCATCTTAACTGTAAGATTCATGCATTAAACATCAACAGATTTTCACACATGTCCCAAAAGTAGATAAAGAACCCAGTTAAAGAAATGAAATAAAAATATTATTCTTGGTCATTTACTTATTGAGGAAAATGATCCAATGTGACACATTTGTCAGTGACAAAAGTTTCTGAACCTTTGCTTTCAGTATCTGGTGTGACCTCCTTTTTGCAGAAATAACTGCAATAGAAAATAATTTATGGTAACTGTTCTTTAACTGTTCTTTGGTAGAACTACTTGTGTGCTTATAGTCATTGTCTTGCTGCATGACCCACCTTCTTTTGAGATTCAGTTCATGGACAGATGTCCTGACATTTTCTTTAGAATTCTCTGATATAATTCAGAATTCATTGTTCCATCAATTATGACAAGCCGTCCTGGCCCAGATGCAGCAAAACAGGCCCAAACTTGATACCACCACCACCATGTTTCACCAATGAGATAAAGTTCTTATGCTTGAATTCAGCATCATCCTTTCTCCAAATATAACACTTTTCATTTAAACCAAAAAGTTATATTTTGGTTTCATCTGTCCACAAAACATTCTTCCAATAGTCTTCTGGCTTGTCCACGTGATCTTTAGCAACCTGCAGATGAGCAGTAATGTTCTTTTTGGACAGCAGTGACTTTCTCCTTACAACCCTGCCATGCACACCATTATTGTTCAGTGTTCTCCTGATGGTGGACTCATGAACTTTAACATTAGTCAATGAGAGAGGCCTTCAGTTGCTTAGAAGTTTCCGTGGGGTCCTTTGTGACCTCGCTGACTATTACACGCCTTGCTCTTGGAGTGATCTTTGTTGGTCGACCACTCCTGGGGAGGGTAACAATGGTCTTGAATTTCCTCTATTTGTACACAATCTGTCTGACTGTGGATTGTTGGAGTCCAAACTCTTTATAGATGGTTTTGTAACCTTTTCCATCCTGATCAGCATCAACAACTCTTTTTCTGAGCTCCTCAGAAATCTCTGTTGTTCATGTCATGATACACTTCTACAAACATGTTGTGAAGAGCAGACTTTGATAGATCTCTGTTCTTTAAATAAAACAGGGTGCCCACTCACACCTGATTCCATTGATTGAAAAGACCTGACTCTAATTTCACCTTCAAATTAACTGCTAATCCTAGAGGTTCACATACCTTTTGCCTCTCACAAATATGTCATATTGTATCGTTTTCCTCAATAAATAAATAACCAAGTAAAATATTCTAATTTGTTTAACTGGGTTCTCTTTATCTACTTTTAGGACATAATCTTTTTCTCAGAATCATCCTTACCCCACCAGGCGTGATCTTGCATGGAGCCCCAGGCCGAGGAAAATTGAGTCATCTTATTTCTTCCCAGTTGTTGTCTTTTCACCAAGCTGCTTGCCTATTATCCTGTAGCCCATCTCAGCCTTGTGCAGGTCTACAATTTAAAATTTGTCTAAAAGACAGCTCTTTGGTCTTGGCCATGTTGGAGTGTGGACAGTTGTTTTTTATAGACATAACGAGTTGAAACAAGTGCAGTTAATACAGGAAGTGTAGAATATTAAGGCTTCTTAAAGAAAAACTAACAGGTCTGTGAGAGGCAGAAATCTTGCTGGTTGGTAGCAAAGAGGAGGCTTTTCCTTTACAAAACAGAACACGATGACAGATAAAATAGTTCAAATAGTCCAATGACAGGTGAAAGTTGCTCATGAACTGCTTATTTGTGAAGTCGGGAATGCTAGCATAGCACATTAGCAGCACTCGTGTTTGTGCCCATAAAATTGACCTCCATCTTCTCAGGATGTTAAACAATGTCTATAAAGTATAAATATAAGTTATATGTCCACTATGTGCTTTTACATACACATAATTTGATCCATGTTTGCATTTTGAACAAACGTCTGTAACAGTACAAACTACTCCATGACACTGATCTTTTTCTCATTTCTGTTCACTGCTGCTCTGCAACCCCCTCTGTTGATGACGTATGTTGATGACGTTTTGTTGGTTCCACTCAAACGGGTGGAAACATGGGCTGGCTCACTGAAAGCACCAAGGTTTTTATAAGCATGAACGAAACCAGTTTAAGAACCAGAGTGATTCTTGGTGGAAAAGTGCAATGTGATTTTCTTGATTTTTTTTTTATTCTGTCTCTCATAGTTGAAGTATACCTACGATAAAAATTACAGACCTCTCTCATCTTTCTAAGTAGGAGAACTTGCACAATCAGTGACTGACCAAATAGTTTTTTTCCCCACTGTATACCTACGATAAAAATTACAGACCTTTCCATTCTTTGTAGGTTGGAAAACTGGCAGTGTATCAAATACTTATTTTCCTTACTGTGTGTTCATAAATTATGCCAACACTCGTACCACTTCCTGAACCAATGAGGCTTCAGACATCAGTGACATCACTCGCCCTTAAAGACCCAAAGCCTTGATAAGTGCTTCATAAAAGGCTTCCTGGATTTCTCGACACAAGCTCTAAAGCCTCTGCACAGTACATCCCATCACTAGATTTGACTAGCCTAATGATCTTTATGTCAATACTACTGAGGGGCTTTTCTACTAAATAAACATTCTATGTTTGCATTTTAAGCTGAAACTCATCAGTCAACCTTCAAGTCATTTATATTAGTATTCCTCTCATCACAAGTTGCTAACATCTTTTTATTTTGAAATGATCACAACCCAAGATTTGACCATTTTTGGAACATCATGATTGCCATTCCAGGAACTGTCAGTGTCAAATAGGTCATAGTGTTCTTCCCATTGACAACTATTAATGTGTTAAGAAAAGGCAGCTGAACAGAGTCTTTGGAAATAACCCTGACAAAATGATCCCGACTGACAAAGAACACATACATCCAAAAAGAAACTAAATTAAAATATGTTAAGGTTTGTCAGGCCTACTAGTCAATATCACGGCTTGTTCATATAAGCCAAAGAATATGAGGGTGAGCATTATTGTGAATATTATAGTTATTTTGTCTACCCAGAATGTGTGTCCACTACAAGTTATGGCCAATGAAAGTTTATAACTTATCCTTGCTATTGTTCAAAACTGCCATTTCTGCTTGAAAGATGGTACATTTCCAAAAATATAAACCTTTTCAGTTCATAATGTAGCAAGTAAATGTCAAGGTCAGTAAATTTACAATACACTTTGATTGTGATGCAGGGACTATTATACTACAGTTAGTTCCGACCCCACAATCTGATTGGCTGAGAGACATTCTAGGAGTACTGATCTGGACAATAACGGCACTCTGACTGAAGCTCTTTAAGTATTTCTCAGCCACATACACATAATCTAGTGACCTCAACATTCCCTTCCTTACCTGAAACAGTGCTTGACTGAAAATGGAGAAACGAAGCCAATGCAGTAAAAAAACAGATTTTTTATGTATTTACAGCTCAGCTGAAGAGCAATGACACTGAGGTTTAGTACCATCACCAACAATGAAATTAATCTGCTTCTATCCACACCTTCACCAGGTTAAGAACTGAACTTAAGAGATATATGTGTGAACCTCCAATCAGCTGTGAGTGATGTTTAATAAAAGACTTAGGGTGCTTTCACACCTACATTGTTTGGTCCGAACTTTCGGACTTTTCAGTTTGGTCTGGACCAGAATAACAGGTGCAAAAGGGGCCGCGAACCACGGTCCAGACCAAAGGAGCAAAATATGGAAAGAGACGACATGTTTAATGTAATTTTGGTCTGATGAAAATGTGAAAGTCAGCTTGAAAAATACACGAAAATGCTGAAACTTGAGGCTTATTTTCTGAAAGAATGAGAGAGAAACGATTTGGCAGGATGACAAAGCAAACTAAACTAAAGAAACTGTGGCAGCGGTGTATAAAAGTATATAAAAATGCCAGACATACGTCCTTCTACAAACCAATCATTGTTGAGTGTAGGATGATGCACCGCATGTTAGTGACGACGACAGAATGACAGCATGTCAAACTAAAAGTATTTGGTGTGCTTGCAAAAATGCAGTGTAAAAACAAACCTAACCGGACCAAATGTATACAAAGTAACAAACATATGAACGTTGGTTCAGACAATGGTCCAGACTTTCAGGTGTGAAAGCACCCTCAATTTACACCAGTAAACATTTTTAACATCAGTATATCTGTGTCTATTGTCTGTATAATGAAAAAATTTAGATTATGTTCCTCCACTATTATAACTGATACTCACAGTCTGATGATGATGATGGTGATGATGATGATGATAAAGATTATGTTGAAGGAGTGCAGTGTCCGATTAACTGCTTTAACTCACAGAATGTTGATAAACAAATATGTCCTCTTTATATTAAAATCTATCAATAAACGATAATAACTGTGGTATAATCACAATAATACACTTGAGGGTGGTGCTATAACATGAGATGTGGCTGGTGTACTACTGTTGTAGCTCCATCTCTTGAAATTGAAATAAAATATTCTTATTATTTAAGATTCTGGATTTCTGGTTTTCATGAGCTATATAAGCCAAACTGATCAGCAGTAAAACAAAATAAGTCTTAAAATATCACTTTGTGTAATTTAAATAAAATATGACATTTTACCTTTTGAGTTAAATTCTGAACACTTTACACAGTACTTTATTTTCCCAAATGTGAAGTGTTTTAAATGTTAGATTCAATATTTCTTACTGTTAACTTTCTTTCTGATATACTTTGATGTCCTTCAGAAATGTAGACGAGTGAAGTAAACTCATCTTTGCAGAGCTCAGTGAACCCTGAAAAGCAGGGTCATAACACTCAGTATTCATGAAAGTTCATGAAAAGGTTTGTTGTCATTTCACGTTACAGCTTTGACCACTATGGCCAAGTCATGTACTGTTAAAATGAGTTCACACTTAGGTAAGTCAAAAGAAACATTTAATGGTATAAAACATGTCCTGATGGTTACAAAAGGCAATGAATATCAGTTTGTTGAGGTCTGTCTTAAAAGCTAACTGATATAAAACCATTTCATTTGATAACTTCCTACATGATACATGTTTACCCATAAAGTATATGTGAACAAATGGGTTTCTAAAAGTCTTAAGTTTATGCTTTACATTTAGAGTTGCAAATTAATTGATTTGTTAATAAGTCACTGCCCATTTAAAAAGTACAATATTTTAGTTTGTTGATATATTACAGTAATTTAGTTTGTGAAAGTGAAAGTGCACAGTCACTGACCAGTGTGCTTGCACTTGGAGGAATTTGACCTGAATATTTAACTCACATGTGAATTGAAACGCAAACACAAGTGAACAGAGTAGTGGGAAGTGAGCACATGTGCCCAGTGTGGGCAGCTCCCTATTCATGCCTGGGGAGCAGTTGGGGGTTAGATGCCTTGCTCAATTGTTCATTATTTGCTGCTTATTGCACCATTTATGTAATGTGTCTTTACTTACAAACCGGATTCCAAAAAAGTTGGGACACTAAACAAATTGTGAATAAAAACTGAATGCAATGATGTGGAGATGCCAACATCTAATATT
>BRDA01041004.1:0-14790 GCA_036984385.1 Crenuchus spilurus
TTCTAGTGATTTATAGTGTTTATTGTGGTTGTTTATGGACTAATATCTCCTATTCTAGTGATTAATAGTGTTTATTGAGGTTGTTTATGGACTAACACCTCCTATTCTAGTGATTTATAGTGTTTATTGTGGTTGTTTATGGACTAATATCTCCTATTCTAGTGATTAATAGTGTTTATTGAGGTTGTATATAGACTAAAATCTCCTAATGTGTACAGTGCATCCTGAGGATGTTACTATGTCCCATGATGTAAAGAGCTGTACTAGATGATATAAATGCTGACACACTGTCCTACCATAGAAGATGAAATAGCTAGGAAAAAAACAAAAACTAATTATTTTCTGAAATAAAAGTATTAAATTATGTGTAGATATTCCAGATAAATTATTTTATGCACCTACTGTTCCCATTCTAAGTTGTACTTTTCTTATATAACACACTGTACTTCTATATTCAGTATTATTGAAAGATTATTGCTGTTTATGTTGGCAGCTATACCAAGAGCTAATTCTTATGCTTTAAACTTAAAAGATTCTCATACATCTGAAGTGATGTAATTCATTATTCCCTTCATTATAACTCTCAGTACACTGCTCATTACTTTTCGTGAACATCACACAGAGATAAATGAACGAAAACAGTGAGGATCCATAACCAGGGTTTGAAAACATGGTTAGAAACCCCTTTAGCACATTTGGTGGAGCATGCATCAGCTATATATCATTCATTTTTTATCAAAAAAGAAAAAAAATAGAAAAGTATGTTTGCTAAATTTTTAAAGCAATTTCAGCAACTGAATCTCAAATTTTACTTACTCTTCCACAGATCCTGCCAAAGGCTTCTTGGAACGCTTGATGGCATAAACACAACCATCCAGCCTTTTCACACACTTAAAAACCGCTCCAAACTCCCCTGAGCCGATCATCTCCAGCTCATGGAACTCAGATTCATAGCGAGACATGTGACCACCAAAGGAAGTCTTTCTCTGTAAACAGGAAAGAATAGAGTTAGCTAATGTAATGGAGTGTAAAGAGGATATTATACACAATATGTGTTTACTAATTTACCTTTAATGGAGGGATGAATTCCTCTTCAAGGTCAGCATCACTCAAGTCCTCACAGGACCTTTGAAGACAATAAATACATTTGAGTAATCTGTGTCAGCTTCTTTTGTTTACAAATGGAACTGTGAGGCTAACATTGCTAACAAACACTACAATTCAGTAGTCACCTATGTAGCCAAGTCATTTCTGTAAAAATATATTGGCAAACATTCTCAACTCACAGCCAGATCTTAATGAATGTCTGACAGACAAGTAATACAGTGATGCTTGAAAGTTTGTGAACCCTTTAGAATGTTCTATATTTCTGCATAAATATGACCTAAAACATCATCAGATCTTTACACAAGTCCTAAAAGTAGATAAAGAGAACCCAGTTAAATAAATTGTTGAGACAAAAATACTTGGTCATTTATTTATTGAAGAAAATGATCCAATATGCAATTTTTAAACTAAAGAAGCAAAAAAATAATAATAAATCCACAAAAGTGAATACAATTGGCTTGTAAATATGATTTTAGGGTGAGCTTAGGGCTGTGGCAAAAAAAAACAAATTGTATTATTTTGGTCAAAATTGAGATTTATCAGGATTTCTTACTGACATAACTCATGAACATTTACTCATTATTTCCCCCAATAACATACAAGCATTTCCTTGTAAATTACTTTTTAAATAAACAATACAAAACTAATACATAAAAATAAATCAAATTAAGTAGGTTGCATCACAATAATAATTTTATCTTAATTATCTTGCTTTCATAATTGTTAAAAGCCAAAATTGCTCAGCCTTATGTGAACAATTCATTAAGTTTAGTGACACTGCTTGATCAGTAGTAATGTTTTTACAAACTTGACATACTAGTGTGTCTCAAAACAATATAATATTGTGAAAAAGTTTGTATTTGTTCATAATTTTAAAAGTTAAACTCTCGTATCTTTTGCATTCATGCAAAAAGGAAATTTCAAGCCTTTTTTATGTTGACCAGTTTGATTTATAGCTCATGATAGTCAGAAAAACTCAAAACTATTAAAATATTTCAAGTTTGAGTAAATTACTATTCAAAGAGTATAAATGTCAACACAGAAAGGCTTGAAATATCTTACTGCACTGAATGCACAACATTCTAAACTTTGTTGTATCAATCACCTGGGAATCATAAATGAAGATGAGATTTATATTATGTGTTCGAATTGTAGCATCAGTAACATGATATTCAGGTTTTTTTTAGCTGTCAGTGAAGTTAAATCTACAGCATTAACATTGTTGTGTGACACCATGCAGTAATCAGAGATAAGGCACTAGAGCCCAGTGTTAGAGAGAGTCTTACTCATTCCTCTGGAACCTCTTGCATTTGTTCCTCATGGAGTTCACCTTCTGGATAAGCAGTGAATCTGGGGTGAACGGGTTCACATTGACAAGGGGAACTCTTCTTCTCTTGGTTTCTGATTTAGACATATGAGGTGAGGTCTGAAGGTGATCTGCTTTGGGCTGGAGCTAGAACACAAGGTGCAGTAAAGAAGAATTTTTAGCATACAAAAGAAATTAACATATGACCACAAAGAACAATAAAAATATGAATAGACAAATTTAACATTGTACTTACCCTGCTGGAGGATCTACTGTTGCTTTGCTGTCTGACCTTTCTTAAGCTTTTGATAGAGTTGGGACAGTGCAGTTCTGGAGATGCTGAAGATCTCTGGCCGACAGGAGTTGAGTAGACTTTCGTTGATAGATGCTCTCCAACAAGCTGACTTTTCATGGAAGATACTGGACTACTGTAATAATGACCATCACTTGAGTCCAGTGGTAGAAGATTTAAGTCCTGATCACATTCAGCTCCACTGCAGCTGCTTTCTTCTGTTCCATCTTCTCCATCACTGGAGCCAAAATTCAGCCGCTGGCAAAATCGCCTCATTCTTGTATGTGTAAAAAATAATAAGCACTATAAAGCTCGAAAAGATTTAAAATGTACTCTTCAGCACAGAAAGCTTTTCCCCAACAACTTCTCTCTGTTTACACAGCCTCAATGAACCAGTTTAAAACTACAGGATAATTATCTCCTTAAGTAGCCAATCACAGTGATTTCAGTATAAACCTGGGGGCGATGTTTTAGTAGACAACAACAGGGGCGTTGCTTTTATATCATCCCATACACAATAGGATCTTCTGTGGCCTCTCCCCCATGCTACACTAACCACGCCCCCTTACTCTCATTGGTTAGGGTCATTTTGTGGGCATTTCTTCCCAACTGATCATTATTGCTTTTCTAATTACATTTTATTTTTAATATATTGCATTTGGTTTTAGACATTATTTGAAAGGAAATATTTAGTATTCATTAGCATGAGTTTCACAAGACTACACCCCAATTTTGCCACTTTATTAAAGATGATGAGTGCCATGTCAAGTCTTTACATCCTGCCAAAAGAAAGCTGTGAAAATCTGGAATATATGCTTTAAACTTTATAATAGAAGGTATATTTCATTAAAATTTCTCACATTTCTCTCCCGCAGCTACTATGTGTGTTGCATAACACACACACACATTAAATTATAGCTCTGATGCAAAATATTCTTATTAAAAAAATTTATTTAGTATTATTATATCTTTATCAATTCATTAGTAGTATAGTGTCTTTTCTTTTTTAGCATGTCTGAACATGTAAACTTTTTTTGTCATGGCTGGACATGCTTTGTGGGTTCTTTGTTATGCTAGAATCAAATTTCAATCAAATTAAGCTGATTTCATCAAAATAAATAAACCTTAACCCTTTAATTACCTCACCAAGAAATAAACAATTGATTTTAGCAGTGTTTTATATAGACCTCTACCTAATACTTGGTAAAATCAGAAAACAAACCACAAATACAAAAAGTGTAATAACATTATAATTACTAATAATTACTATTATAATTACTTATATATACTTATATACTTATTATAATGTACTAATAATTACATAATTACTAATGTGTGCAACAGCACCAATGTGTTTTTTTGGCATTTGGTCCAGTTTATTTTTTTGCGATATGGCTATGAATCAATGCATTTCTAGTAAACTATAGTGGATGTTTTTTAGTCTAACATACCTCTACCGATTGGGAGAGATGCCACAATCAGGCTGAATTTAGTTCTGCACCTTCTTCATTAACACTCAATAAAATATTAACTCTACCAAAAAGCTGAGAAGAATGGGATTCTCTTGTTCAATTGTCACTTAGTATTACATATTCCTGAGAATACAAGACTGAAAACTCATATTTCATAAAGTTCTTTATTTAAAAAGTCAAATAGGGTGGCACTTGGCCTTTGAAATCTATACATACCTTATCAAAAATATGAATGTAAACAAGATCTAGGAAATACTGTTGTCCATGTTTTAACCTCTGAACAGCTGGAGCAAAAAAGAAAATTATATTTATTAAGTCCACTTGTTTTTCTTTTATCCAAAATCCAGCATTCATATGAAAGTCTGATCAGTTTCCCAGTCACATTGTGTCTTCTTGATGCATACTTGATGCTATCCTCAGAGCTTCCTCCAGTGAGGTATGATCAGTGAGCTACAGGAAAGAGATGTAACAGACAAAAAATAATAAAAAAAAAACCTTACTATGAAAGACATTATTATTATTATTATTATTACTACTACTATTACTACATGTATTATTCTAAAATTAAATTTCTGACCAGGTACTACATGTTTAGCACAATTGATGCTCAATTGTTTCAAATGAAAACACTGATTAAGGCGTGATTTAAAGACATTAATTATGTTGATGATGCATCTAGTCTTCAAAGAAAGAAATGTGACACCTTAACGAGGTGTTAATGTATGAGACATCAATGAACATGATCAACACACCAATTCTCACTTTCTGTTAAACAATAAACTGCAGCATGCTGATGAATCGTTCATAATGGCATGAGCAAACAAGTAAAAAGACATTTAATTGGTGTTTAATGACAATGCTGTTTAAAAGGGTGTTATAACTTATACTAAATTGAAAATAGAGGGGCTCCCTATTGTGTGCCCAGATAAAAGTGGTCCATAATGTGACTGTTTGCAAACAGTAAACTTACCTCAACAGCAATATGTGTACCATTAGACGTGGCCAGAAGAGTAAGTGGTTGTGGAACCAGCCCTTCTTGTTTGGTCTGTAAGGAGGCTAAATCTGGCGACATAATGGTCAGCTGCAGGAAAAGCAACACAGACAATGAATACCTTAGTAAATAGCCTCTACTGGCCATTTAAAGCAAATTAAAAGTAAATTAGCAGCGTAAATGAAAGGGTATAGGTAGGTGCTGAAAATGCCAAGAAGTGCAGGGTTCTAGATCTCCATCTCTACTTTCAGGTAATGATCAACAAATATGGGTTTTTCAATGGCCGATTCCAATATTTAAAGCGCAGGGTGGCTGATATAGTTGCATCTAAAAAAATGTGAATATTGTTGAAATGTTAATTTTGTTTAAAATGTAATACAAAAAGGTAAACTGTTATACATTTCATATTAAATACACGTAAAGTCACGTATGTCAAGTGAAGTGCTCCAAAATTTCCTAGATGGCTGACTGTGGACTTAAAACACAGTGGACCAACACCAGCAGATGACAGGGCACCAGGGGCTATTCTAAAAGAGCTTTAGGGCACCCAGGGAGCCTAGCAGACCCACAGACTCCACACCAATTATTGAACTCACCTTCAGACGAGTGTGCATGCGCATGGCTTCAGGAAGAGAGGCTTTTTTTTGGGGGGTGGGGGGTGGATCATACCATTTGTGATGTGGCAGGGGGATTGCTGTATTTTTCTTGATAAAATATTTATTTTAAACTATGTGTACTTCTTATGGATCTTTTTACATTAAAAAATCAGCTTACAAGAGAAACTTACATTAAAAAAAAAAGATTTTTAGGGGTGTATGGTCTCAAATTAAGGGTGCCGAAGCAGCCCTAAAAAGGCCTCACAGAAACTTCACACTGGACTTCAGACACCTTGGATTCTGTGTCTCTCCACTCTTTCTCCACAGTCTAAGAGCTTGATTTCCAAATTAAATGCAACATTTTACTTTCATCTAAAAAGAGAACTTTGGAGCACTGAGCAACAGTCCAGTTTTAACAGGAATGTGGCAGTTGTGGGGCAAGGTGGGCCCTTTCACCGAGACGTCTAGGTGCGGTGTCTCTTGATGCACAGACACCAACTTCAGTCCAAGTTCTTGAATCAACCTTTCTTGACAATCCTCTCAAGGCTGTGGTCATCACTGTTGCTTGTGCAAATAACTCAGTTTTTTTTTGCTCTGTTCCAAATAACTTTCCATCAATATGCTTTGATACAGCACTTTGCAAACAACCAGCCTTTTCAGTAATGACTTTCTGTTGCTTAACCTCCCAGTGCAGGACATCTTCTGGATAACTTTGAAGCAGTCTTCCTCATGATTCTGGATGCACGTGCTTAACTAGCCCGAGAGATACATAGAGTTTATACTGTCTGAATAGTAATTTACTCAAACTCTAAATTAAACACTCAAATAATGTGAGATTCTAGATTTCTGATTTTCATGAGATATAAGTCATGCTGATCAACATTAAAACACAAAAAGGGTTAAAATGTCACTGTACATGTAATAAATAAAATGACAGTTTGCCTTTTTAATTTAAATTATGAACATAAGTGAACTTTTCATGATATTCTAACTGTATGAGAAGCACTAATTTAATGACGTTAACATCTTTTTTTTTTTTTTTACATCTGAGATAATATAAATATAATAGCTGCAGTGAGGAAAATAAGTATTTGAACACCCTGCAAATTTGCAAGTTCTACCACTTAATGAGAAGCACTAATATAATGACGTTAACGTCTAAAAATCATGCTTTCATCTGCCCACAAAATTGTGACATTGACACTACAGGAAGCTCTAACACTGTTCTACAGAAGCCTCAGTAACTAGGATGCTTATAGATTTCTCTGTAAGGCGCAGGGCAATTATTTAGAAATGAATTGTAGATTACCTAAAAATGGCAATAATCATCTTGATTAATCAGCCAACCAATGAATTGGTTTATCATCACTTTTTGATGAGCAATTAATGTCCCCATACCTGTCCTTCTGTACCATCTGCATGTACCATTGTCACTTCTCCAGAGGACAGCGTAGACTCAGTAGCTGGGAGAGTGATCAAACGGCCATCTTGTGTTACCATTGTGATGGTATTACTGATTGCCTGTAATATATGTGTTATTTTAGACTAGATACATACACTAACAAACTGTTACTATTCACATCAGCAAACATTTTAACTGTTACCCTATTCAGAAAAGAAACACTTGAAAGGCACACCTGTTGCGTCACATTTTGTGTGATGAGGGTGACTTGCTCTTGTCCTGTAATATCAGATGTCACTGAGGTCATCTCCAAGCAGGCTGCTGCACTCTTTGCTGAGGTACCGTTTACGGAGGGATCATCAGTAGCTTCTGAGTGAAGAAATATAAACTTTATATATGACATTAATCAGACAACCTTTAGAAAAAGCTTTTCACAACAATTTACTTTATACTCTACAGCACTACATCAAAGAAATGTAATATGTAAAAATTTTGTGTTGATAATTTAATTGAAAAAGGTAAAATGTTATTAATTTATTACATGTAGACTAACATTTCCAGCATTTTCTGTTTTAGTATTAATACCAATAGCTCACAAAAAAATGCTGACAGCCTGAATTCTTCAGTAGCATTCTAACCTGCTGGAGGGTCAAAGTAGCCCTCCTGCTCCTCCTCAATGGGCTCGGAGTCATTATGTGCTGTGCGCTTGTGCATGGCCAGTGTGGAAATCTGCTTATAGGTCTTCCCACAGTGGTTACACCGGTACGGTTTACAAGGTGTGTGAACAACATGATGTTTGTACAGACTCGAGTACTCTGTGAAGCGCTTTTCACAGCCAGGAACAGTGCATACATACGGTCTCTCCCCTGACAACAGAGAAAATAACACTACTTTATGCTTTGGAGTGACTTAAGCGTGGTTAGGTTTATAGATCAGATGCTGAAAACAGAATACCTGTGTGGATCCTTATGTGGTTCTTGTAGTTAGTTGCACTAGCAAAAGCCCGGTCACAGCCGGGCTCTGGGCAGCGGTAAGGTCGTTCCCCCGTGTGTGTGCGTACATGCACCTTGCAAATATTAGAGGTAGTGAAGGATCGCCCACAGCCCTGATAAGGGCACATGAATGGCTTCTCTCCTGGAAGCAGAAGTAATGCAGCTGCAATGGTTACAAAGTCATTTTACAGAATCAAAAAAAGTTTAACTGAATTTTAAACTACTGTTCGTACATTAATTCTTAATCATTTGCCTTACAAGTCTTACATAACAGCCATTGAAAAATGACAAAGACCAACTATTAGAATATCATGAAAAAGTTATAAGGTACAGTTTAAAGTAAACTGTCATATATTATAATCATTATGCATAAAGTGTTGTTTTAAGCCTTTTTTTGTTTAAATGTTGATGCTGTTTGATAGTAATTTACTCAAGCTTATGAAATAATTGAAATATTCAAACAGAGATTCTGGATTTCTGATTTGAGCTGTAAGCCACACTGATCAACAGTAAAACAAAAGGCTTGAATATGACTTTGTTTTTCTTTATTTTTTCACAATATTATATTTTGATCTGTAAGTGTAGAACAGTTTTAAGACATTTTAACATGTGAAATTGAAACTGAACAGAATCTTGATCTCTGAATTAAAGGTTGCATTGAACCAGAAAATGTGGGTGATGTTTTCAAAAGACACAAGTTTCACTCCAGGCAGACAATATGTTTACCTGTGTGGATTCTTGTGTGCTTTTGGAGGTCCCCTGAGGTCTTGAAAGATTTTTGGCAGTTCATTTCTTGGCAGCAGTATGGTTTTTCACCAGTGTGTGTTCTGATATGGCTTTTCAAGCCATAACCTAAAAAATGGTAAAAGGACAACAATTATCACACTGTACGTAAACTGTGAAAGCAACATTTGATATGTACAGTATAAGGCACCATAAAACATGAATGTACTGTTAAAAAATCATTTCTAACCCTTTATTCAATCTGATGAGACAAAAGCAACTGAGAGTCAATCATTTTCAATAAGACTTAGACAGGAAGAGGTGAAAATATTGGTAATGCAAAGTTTTAAGCACAGGGTAGTGCCACTTTGGAAGGGCATGCTCCCGTTTTTGGGTTCTAAGATTGTTTCTACTAGAGTTGAAACAAAAACTGATTATTGCAGGATCAAGTCTTCTCATTCATTCATCTTCACAGATAGGTTAAGACAAAAACATTTGCCAAAATTCAGCAGAAGAAAATGCTTAAGTAATGCTTCCATCCATTACTGTTATATAAAAAGTCAGTCAGTCAGACAGATTATATACAAATGGAGGAAATTCAAGACCATTGTTACCCTCCCCAGGAGTGGTCGACCAACAAAGGTCACTCCAAGAGCAAGGCGTGTAATAGTCAGCCAGGTCACAAAACTTCTAAACAACTGAAAGCCTCTCTCACATTGGCTAATGTTAATGTTCATGAGTCCACCATCAGGAGAACACTGAACAACAATGGTGTGCATGGCAGGGTTGTAAGGAGAAAGTCACTGCTCTCCAAAAAGAACATTACTGCTCGTCTGCAGTTTGTTAAAGATCACGTGGACAAGCCAGAAGACTATTGGAAGAATGTTTTGTGGACGGATGAGACCAAAACATAACTTTTTGGTTTAAATGAAAAGTGTTATGTTTGGAGAAAAGTAAACACTGCATTCCAGCATAAGAACCTTATCTCATCTGTGAAGCATGGACGTGGTAGTATGAGGGTTTGGGCCTGTTTTGCTGCATCTGAGCCAGGACGGCTTGCCATCATTGATGGAACAATGAATTCTGAATTTTATAAGAGCATTCTAAAGAAAAATGTCAGGACATCTGTCCATGAACTGAATCTCAAGAGAAGGTGGGTCATGCAGCAAGACAACGACCCTAAACACACAAGTCCAACCAAAGAATGATGAAAGAACAGTTACCGGAAACGTTTATTTGCAGTTATTTCTGCAAGGGGTGGGGGAGGATTGGGTTACACCAGATGCTGAAAGCAAAGGTTCACATACTTTTGCTAATCACAAATGTGTCATATTGGGTCATCTTCCTCAATAAATAAATGAGCAAGTATAATATTTTTGTCTTATTTGTTTAACTGGGTTCTCTTTATCTACTTTTAGGACTTGTGTGAACATCTGATGATGTTTTAGTTCATATTTAGACAGAAATATAGAAAATCTAAAGGGTTCACAAACTCTCAAGCACCACTGTATATCAGTTGTCTTCCATATTAAAGTGAAATTCACCTTTCGTCCTATACTAGACCTATATTATGGGTTCTTACCTGTAGCAAACTTCTTTCCACAGCCTGGTTTATCACAACAGTATGGCTTGTCACCTGTGTGTATTCGCTCATGCACCTAATAAACAAAAGAAATGACAAACTCATTGATAAATCTACACTATTCCCAACTTAACAGCAAAGCTTGACATTTATTTTGTAGAATTATCAGACAACTTGCCCAGTGATTGTTGGACTGCCATTACAGTGAAAAAATAGCATTTATTGAAGCAAATCAAGAAACAAAAACCTTGAGGTGATGTGCTGTGGTATAAAGTTTACCACATCCCTCATAGCTGCACTGAAAAGATTTCTCTCCAGGTTGCTGTAAAGCACGTCGACTCCCATGACCAGGAAGAACGATCTATAGAAAAAAGATAAAATGTTAATATTTTACATTTCATTGGTAATTTAGAACATTTTGGTGGCTTTTTATTAGAAATTCATGTACTATAGGTACCTGCATTTGTACTACACCTTCATGCCCATTCGTGTCCAACTCAGAATGTGAATAAGGTTCCATTTCTTCAATCTGCAGAGACAAATAGACATGTGCAAAATTGGTGTTACACATGGTGTTTTGTCTAGATCAATAATGTAACTGAATAACTGAAGCTAAATTAAAAAAAAGGATTTGTCTAATGCACATAGACTAAAACTATTGCCTGCACACATCTATTTTCAGATTACCTTAGCAGTGTACTGCTCTAGCACGCTAATAGTTCCTGGGTCAATGGCTCCATCCACATGCAGATCTGACATGGCACCACTTTCCTGAATGGCCAGGATTGTGTTGGCCTGTGGCATCTGAACGGCGTGCTGAATGTAGGCAGTTGAGCCATCCTCCAGCTGCACCGCCTGCAGGGCACTGGCATCATAGGTCTCTGGGGGAAAAAAGCATCATAAAACCATGACTAAAGTGCAACTATGTATCATATTCTTGCTTCGCCCAGATTAAGAAAATCAAACTTCAAATCTAAACACATCAAAATCAACCTTATGAAAAGGAGCTTTCAGTAGCAACATATTTTCATTTTTTCTCTAGCACAATTTTGTCATTTTATTTATTTAAACAACAGGGACAATACATATTAATCAAATTAAAGACAATACATACAAAGTTGATTGCAACCCAGTTAACATCTGAAAACCATCAAAGAAAACAGATGTTTACAGTACCCCTGGGAGTGTGGTGGATGTAAGCAGTGGTCCCATCTTCCAACTGCACAGCCTGTCCATCTTCTAGACTCAGGGTTTCACTACCCAAGGCATCAGATATAACTGATCCTGACCATACATTTGGCTCTTCTAAGAACATTCCCAGGAACAAAAGAAAATTGACGAAGTTCAGAAAATGCTGATAATTATTTGCAGCTGAGCATTAACTGGAAAAATGTATCTCAAAACACACCTTTTGGTGTAGCAATATGCTGAACATAAGCAGTAGAGCCATCCTCCAGCTGGATAACCTGTCCTTCCATGACACTGGCATCTGTGACAAATGAGAGAACCAACCCTGAGACTCAAGTGACACAAAGCTCAACACACACAGGCCACGTTTCACATCTGGAACAATATGACAAAACCCGACTACTACACAGCTTAAAGTAAAACTTGACAAAAACTCAGATACCAATATACCATGATATTGATTAGAGATCACAGCAATCTGTAAATGGGTATTAGCATCATGTTGGATCCAGTAGAAAATACTGGATCAGATGTCAGAGATAATAACTAATCTTATCCAATCCCATGAAAAATCAAGCAAAAAACTAAATCTAGCCTGAAATATAGAGCACATTTATCACAATGACCACGTGATGATGTTAACTGCACTAGAATAATTTAAAAGAATGTAACATAGTTTGTTATGTTATACCTGGAGCATTATGCTGTATGTATGCAGTAGAACCATCTGCAAGTGTCACAGCCTGCAAACTGACAGTGTTCAAGTTCTGATCACCATCTGTAAAGGAACAGTGAAATCAACAGTAGAATTAAAGCATAGTCAGAGAACTCTCTCAATGCAAAAAACATTGGTCCATTGTACTCAGCATTCTATATATGTATTTGTTTTTCCAAAGAATGTCCATTAAACTGACCTGAAATCCCAATTGCTTCAGTGAGGCACAGTGTGACCTCTTGGGTGTCACCTCCTCCATGCTGGAACTCAGTATCAGCCCGATTTATTGGTGCCAACAGCATGATAATCCTGGAATATGAAAGCAGGTCCAGTTGTAGAGATAAATCTATGTGTTGCACACTGATGCCCATAAACAGAACTGTTATGCAGCAAGCAAGTGAATCAATTGGCTATTTCACAGTCTGTAAACTCATTAAAATAATGGTTCACAGAAAAATGTCTTAGTCAAAACAGAGCTGACAAATTCGCATATCTGCTGTTGAAAACTTGCTTCTTCACTCTGCACTGGAGCCGGGTCTAATGTAGATAGCAATTTTGTTGGGTTTGACTAATATACGTCTAGTAATGTTACTCTAGAATGTAAGTCTAGTATGTAGTTCTAGTGTAAAAACAATGTCCAAATGCTCAACCAAATCTCCAGACCTGTGATCAAGAGGAAGATGGATTTCACAAGCCATCCTTTTATCGCCTCTTTCATGAGACAAAAACAGTTGATAGTCTGATAAGATCAGGACTACAGGGTATATAAAGTGTCAACAGTAGGGGCAGTGGTGTTAGGACATGCATCATCATGCAACAACATAAAACCCTTGGATAGCTGTCCTCTGAATTTTAAGCTTCAGCTAAAAATTGATGAAAAATGAACCAGTGCAGGGCCTCGAGTGGCTCAGCAGATTAATACGCTGACACTATGATCAGAGGACTATGAGTCATGCTGCTTGCCATCGACAGCCAGAGCCCGAGAGAGCAAAATTGCCCATGCACTCTCTGGGTAGGTAGATGGCGCTCTTTCCCAAGCACTACTAAGTAATATCTGCTGGCTCAATTGTCTGCCAGCAAGTCCATCAGAGCTGGGGTTCCTGCGCTTTCCTTGAAAAGCGTTGACTGCCCAGCGACGATGTATCAGCAGCAGTTGGAAAAGAAGCGATAGCTTGGCTTAACTAAAGTGCAGATCATGGATGGATATATGCCTCATTTTTAAATTGACTTTTGCAATAAAATAGACATTTTAATAGACATTTTCATTTGCTTTTTATCAAAACTGCTGATAACTTAACAAATAACTTTACACAAATGTGTCAAGTATATGAAAATAAATAAAGCATCACAGCAGTAGTTTATCAATAAGGTCAAAAAATCCATGATGTTCAGTACAGGGACTGGAAGATAAAGTGAAAAATTCGTATAATAAACATTCCAGACCTTTAACAGAGTTTGACACATATGCCACCATGAGGAACTACTAAGACACAGCCCTGGTTAAAAAGGATTTTTGTAAAAGACTGACAAGGACATGACTAATGACCTTTTTTACACTTTCTGACATAAATTGTATATATACATATGCCTTTTCCTACATTACTGTGATTATTTTCACAACAAGTGGCCCGATATTAGTATATAAATAACACAGACAACTCTCAGCCCTTGTGTTTATTTGTAGGTAAGTGTGTTCAGCAGTATGTTGTAAACAGTGCGCTAATTCTAAGCTAAGCTCAGCTGCTAACGTTACTGATCCCTCTGCTGACCCAAATTCTAACGCTTTCACTCAAAACTGCGTTTTCTCCATACTAACCTCTAACAATCCCCGAAGTCTTCCTCACTAGTGCGGGACATTAGTATATAATATGAGATTAAATCTTCACTTTAAACTCGTTAAAAACAGCTCCTGGAACCAGCTAAGTGTGTTGTTATGCTTTTCTTCTGTTGGCGGGTCTCTCAGCAGTAGACAGCTCCACAGCGCCACCTTGCAGCAGCGGAGGAGAAATAGCAACGAATGAACTCGGACTGGATCTGTATCTCTAAAAACAGGTGTAACTGTCTTCGTGATTTATTAAATGTTTATTTTATGTTTGTTAGACATTCGTAATTTGATTTCATAGTCAGTGCAATGCCTAAAATGTGTTAAAATAGTACCTTTAAATCTCAGTTGGTAAACCTTCTGAAGAACCTCATTTTAATTCTCATTTATCTTATCTAATTTGAATATTTAGAGAGTTTTCAGACCACTGTAACCAATGATCTATATTACTGGATAGGACACACGTGACTTTTGAACGCGCCGGCATGGAGCCTCCATGTTGTGTGGAAGCAGGGCAAGATCGGAAGGAAGACAGCGTTTATAAACAACGAAAGGGCTGCAATGTTTTGTGTTTTATCACTTTACTTATTGGAGTTCTGTCA
>BRDA01041005.1:1336-12058 GCA_036984385.1 Crenuchus spilurus
TGAACTGTTACTTCAATTCCTATCAATACTGTCATTTTATATAAAGGTCGGGGCACACAACGTGTCGTACGACGTCGACGACGACGGTACTAGTACAAGGAAATATATTTTACTGTCATAACTATCCTTAACTTCATTGTCAAGTGTTAAAAATGGAAACAAACAAGAAAGTATGCTTGCCTCTTCTGTTAACGCAGTAAATATGTAAATAGTTGGGCCTGCAGACTTTCATTTTGGCGGTATAAAACAAGCGTGATACATGTGCAGTGGGTTTGTTTATACCCCTGCAGCAGACGACACGCATCGTGATCCACTTCTGGTCTACACTTTCCGATTTGGCTTATTCTCATAGTCATTCTACAGTCAGTGGTTGAAATGAACCAAAGACTGTAAAGCTTTGGTTTGCTCAGGCCCTTGTTAAGCCCAGTTAAAAGAAACAATAAGTTTTAACAATAGATGAACTGAGCCAAGACCAGAACATACATTTGGAGAAATCAACACAAGTCGACTACAAACACTAAAATAACTTTTAACTATGCTAGTGTTAGCTGTTGTTGGCTAAACGCTAGAATGGTTGCCAGATTCAACAAAACTTTGCAGTATCTAAACCCCACCGAAGAACTACCAGCTGCTATAATTTCTCTTAAATCTTGTTAATCTTACATTGTTTTAAATGTTATATTCTAATTTAGACATTTCATCAATATTTATAAGTATTAGTATTGTTATACTATTGTTGATAATATAATTATATATGGTGACCACTGAGCAAGTCTGAGATGGCTAGAACTCAAAAGGAGTTACTGATGCACGTTAAATCCCGCAAGTTACATTACTTTGGTCATGTGATGAGGCAGTACATGAGAGCATTGAAGGAAGTGTTATGACTGGACTTGTGGAGGGAGTCCGAAGATGTGGAAGACCAAGAATAACCTGGATGGATAACATCAACATGGACTGGATTATCAGGTGCTAGCCTTCTACAAGCAACCAGAGACAGATGGCATTGGAGAGAAGTGACTTGTCTGTGCAGCCTATCATCGCGAAGCGATGACGGCGTGTGACATCACATGACAAAAGTTTTAACATTTGGAAAGTAGCTCCAAGAAAACACAACTTCAGCTTTGAATGATCAATAATGACTGCATTTTCAAACATGCCAATTTTTGTCTGGAAAACTGTGAACCTGGCAACCCTGACTGTTGTAGCTTCTTTTGTCTTAGCCTGTGTAGCCACGCCTTCTTATGATGTAGTAGAATAACATTTTACGTATCTGGGTGAAAATAAAATCTTCAATATTGGCATAGAGAAAACTAACACTGTAGATGGAAAGTGTTCAGATGAGAAGAAAGACTGAGGATTCTGTTCTGTCACAGAAAAACATGGGAATGGGCGGAGCTACACATCATACTGCAGCCAACCAGCAGGGGTGCTAGACCTGTGGTGGCTTCACATTTTCCAGATGATTTCTATACTTAACTGGTTCTAAACTCTAGAAGTAAAATTTGGGTTCAAAGAATGTGTAAATATATATTTTGAGACATTCTTATCTGATCTCGACTGCTTTTATTTTTAAGAGTAAATGAGATTGTACTCAGCCGTTCAGAGAAGAAGGAAACTATAGACTGGATCCAGTGTTAAAAAGGGGAAACACTTAAACCTAATTCATTACAAAGTTGGCACATTAGAGCCCAGATCAGACTGTTTTTACTATAGAAGTATGCCGCCATTATGTTTATTAATACTATTAAGTTCTGCCAACTTGATTCCAACTCCTGCTGTCCATATGGATACTGTTCCTTTTCTTTGCATCTTTAGGTTTTTTAATGGCTTGTTCGTGACTCTTCTGATTGTATCCATCCATCGTGTTCCTCTTTTACCTTCCAGCAGAACTGTTGTCAAGTGAGCTGGTTCTTCTCCTGTGTCCAGATCTTCAGGTTGGTTATCTGGGCTTCTTTTGAAGCTTTGATTTGGTCCAGGATCCATTTATCTGTCCAAGGTTCTGTCAAACATCTCCAACACTCTGTAACAATACAGCATCACAGCTGAGGCTTTTCTCTGGATGGGAACTTGAAACTGAATTGAAAATGAGTGTGTGATCACAACGTGAGCTCTCGAGGAGATCACTGAGAAATATCTTGAGTAGTAGATCAGATCTCATTGTTAAGGAGGATCTACCAAGGTCTTAAGATCCTGTGTGTGAGGAAGAGGATGGTTGTGCAGATGGATGAGTTGTGTGGCTTTATGTGATTGATTTCAAGGACAGACTTTGGTTTGTGGGCTGATAAAGGAGAATAAAAAGCTCCTCTGATGGCTTTGTTGATTGTTGCCGTCAGACGGCTGTGTGTGAAGTGTGTTTGTGCCGGTTCTAATCGATGAGGGGCTCTTGCAGGATTACACTCCCCTCGTCTCTCCATCCTCAATCCTCGGCTCGGCGTGATGTGGACTTGACGTCGCTGTTTTTCTTATTACACTTTAATGGCTTAAGCCTGTGGATCTGTGTGAAATTACAATTTGGCCTCTTCCCTTTGCAACACTTCACTGGGACTCGCTGGGATGCGGCACGAGTACGAAAAGGAGGTTATTAAAAGAAGCACACTGATTTGCATTAGTGACTTTTGAGTTTGGCACCATAAAAATGTCTTTTTTTGCATTTTTGGTGGTAACTCCTGCTGATCTGTGTGTGACAATCCAACCAAACTCCAAACTTTTAAGTCTTTTTTTAGTTTTAAGGTTGATCAGTTTGGCTCAGAGCTCAGTCACAGTAATATGATGGTCAGTAGTAGTTGGCACTGTGGGCAGCTGCAGGGCATCTCCATAAGGCTTGTCTTCAGATGGAAGCATGAAGTGCTCTAAAATCTCCTGGTAGATGATGACTTTGGATTAAACACGATCAACAACACCAGAACCTCAAACCATCACAGACTGCAGAAACTGCACACTGGACTTCAGACTCTTAAGAGTTTTCCTTAGCCCAGGTAAGACACTTCTGACATCCTGCTTCTCAGACAGGAAGGCACCTTAGCATGTCTGAAGTGTAGCCTCTCTATGTATCCCATGATACTGTGTGTCAGCTGTCAGTATCAATTTTGTGACATACTGCTGCCTTCAATCTGCATCTCAGAGCGCAGCCTGAAGCAGAGAGCGTCCGTTTGGGACACAGCCCCGGTCCCACACACTCTGGAGGCCTCTGCTGTGGTGGGCGGTGATTGGCGCATCACTCTGACCAATGAGCTGTGAAGCGTGTGTGTTTGGGGGGCGGGGTTCTGGAACAGCTCTGATTCGTGACTATGGTGTGTGTGGTGCTGATGCGGTGTTGAGTTTGGGGCCCACTGTCAGGGCCACACACACTTCATTATTTTAATGGGGAGGCAGATGGCAGCCTCTTCTACAGCTCTGTTAGTCTGATAGCTCTATTCATCACACAACTCCAACTATACCTCCCTCTCTCTCTCTCTCTTCCTTCCTATCTTTCTTTGTATCCTCCCCTCTTTTTTACTTCATTTTCTCATCTTCTGTTTCTCCTGAATCTCTGCCTTGACTCCTCCTCACTTGCCTCTCTCTATTCCCCCCTCTCCCTTTCTCAGGATGTGTGTATCTCTCTCTCTCTCTCTCTCTCTCTCTCTCTCTCTCTCTCTCTCTCTCTCTGTACTGATGAGTTATAAACAGTTGAAGGCTATGTTGCTTTTTAAGCTCTTTCTGTTCATAAGCTACTAAACCTGCACTTTAGTTAATGGCTGTGATTCCCATTCGTCTTGTGCAGTGTAGGAGGACTTCTTATTTCCATTTGCCCAAAAGGTTATTTTAATTGACCTGCTAAATATGTCTGGGACATTTATTTTAATTGTTGCTAATGTAATTCGGCCCAAAGATTTTGAGTGTGTAGCAATAATTGAATGAGGTTAAATAATGCATAAATCAAAGTCTCATTGCTCGTCGGCGACAATGAACTCACCATTTAGCATTTCTCTCTCTCTCTCTCTCTCTCTCTCTCTCTCTCTCTCTCACATTTCTATTTCTGTGCTTCTATTTCAGGATCGCTTGATTACCATGAACATATGGCACCACATAATTACGACTAACACAAACTCTCTGTCTTCTATTTTGGCACGTAATTAAAAAAAGTTTGCAATATTGTAAAAATTAATATGTATACACCAGTCAGCCACAACATTAAAACCACCACCTACACTCATTGTCCATTTTAGCTCGACTAACCATATAGACTCACTTTGTACAGACAGTACTCTGTCTGTTTCTCTGTATAGTCAGTACCGCCACAGAGCTGGTGAATCATCTTCAGAAATGACACTGATGTGGTGGTGGTGTATTAGTGTGTGTCATTAGCCACAATAGAGCCGCTGATGTCACCTCAGTTTTACTGCTGGTGCACCAATAAAGTGAAGTATTCAAGATTGTAGTTTTAATGTTGGTCAGTGTGACTAACAGCTCATGAGTTGGCCCATCAGTCACAGTATCAATTAATCAAAATGTATGTTTAAAGCGCTTTTTACAATGAACATTGTCACAAAAGAGATTTACATAATAAGCATCAGACAATTTGAATCAAAAACCAAAACCCGATGCGAGTAAGCCAAAGGTGACAGGGGCAAGGAAAAAATCCCTCGAGGCTGGTGAAAGAAACCTTGGGAGGAACCAAGGCTTACAAAGGAGATCCATCCTCCTCTGATCAAACTACTGATAAAGATTTACATCATTAGTTAAGTCTGACATTGTGCTGTAGTGTAAAACAGTAATTATATTAATGATAGTGATAATTGCATCCATATGAGGTCAAATTAAAAGTGCATCAGTCTGATTATTGCTAGCAGGAGTCCATTTCTACATCAATGTAATTGCTGGTGTCTGAGGTTGCCAGAGGTAAATATAGGTGAACGCTGATTGCCAGCATTACATGTAGGTCAGCAGCTGGTTTGTTGTAGACCGTAGGAGAATCCAGCAACCAATTTACCATCAGTAGCCATTTTTTCAGAAAAGAGAAGAGAACAAATAGTAAAGAGATTAGTTAGGTTGATTGCAGTAGAGAACGTGAATGTGAATATTTGTAATATGATGGTCAGTAGTAGTAGTTGGCACTGTGGGCAGCTGTTGAGCATCTCCATAAAGCTTGTCATCAGATGGAAGCATGAAGTGCTCTAAAATCTCCTGGTAGGTGTTGACTTTGGACTAAAAACACTGGACCAACAGCAGCAGCTCAAACCATCACAGACTGCAGAAACGTAAATAAAAATGTAAAGAAAAGAGGATGTTGGACCAGTTCTGGTTCTGCTTAGTCCAGGTAAGACACTTCTGATGTTGTCTCTGGTTCAGGAGTGTTGATATTAGGAATGTGGCAGCTGTAGCTCTGAGAGATACACAGTATTTATATACTGAAGCTCATATCATCACAGACTGCAGAAACTGCACACTGGACTTTGGATTCTGTGTCTCTCAGACTCTAGGAGCTCGATTTCTAATTGGGGGACATTAGGGGACGTTTTGAGCATATCTGAGCCCCCTCCCTAGTATATATTGTGGTTACTTGCTTGGTTCAGTCATCTTTTTATCACACTGAAGCGACAAGTTGTGAACCAGAGACAAGTATCTGTGGTTACTTTTCAGTGATGGTGAGAGTGTCTGAAGGTTATAGTCCACACATTCTTCCTCCTGAGATTACCCACATGATAATGAACTTCAGTGCTGCTGTCTTGACGACGAAAGAATGACCTTGCGTGTTTTGTGTGTGTGTGTGTGTGTGAGAGAGCAACGAGCCTTTCAGTTGGAGAAAAATGAAGCTTCACAAAAGAGCCTTGAGAGCGGAGTGTGCTGGTAGAAAGTCTCTGGAGACGGTCCTGCTGCTTCCTTTACGTTCCCTGCACTGGTACCATTTTTATCTCTTCTGTGTAGTGAACACACACACACACATACATACATACACACACACACACAGCCAGCTCAGATAAGTCAAACACTTACATTAACTCAACCGTGGCCATTCCAATCTATTCATTCATCATAACACATGCAGTCATGAACATCTGAAGCACATTCAGTGGTTTTAAGTGCTGCTATGATTCTCACATATTTCTCTCCCATAGAAATACTCTCTTACATCTCATCTTACAAGCTTTTACGGCTACAAGTCTTAGGATTGATCTGGCTGTGGTTAGAAGCACTTGCCGATACAATTATACATCAACAGACATTATGAGAAGGTTCATTTGTGTTCATAATTTAATTAAAAAGGTTAATTTGTCATATAGGTTACACACAAATTGACACATTTCAAGCCTTTTTAGCTCATAAATCACAAATGCAGAATCAGGATCTTAATGGGTTCTCAGACTGGTTGATGTGGTTTACTATGAGCTTTAAAAAATGAACAAAAACTTGTGTAGCTGAATGCTACATCCCAGCAGGAGTAAGAACTGGTCTACAATCGGTTTTAGTGATGATTAGCATCATGAATACTGAGCAGTCTGATCCAAGATCAGTCTTCAACCAGCCCTGATGCAGTTGTTTCAATTTTTGAAGTCATGGAGGGTCTACTGGCAGATCAGACGGAGCAAACAATTTGTTGACCTCAAGCCCGTTCACTCATGTCAAACCAGATGTTCATTTGGTGACAACCTCTCCCCATCCAGGACTGACATTTTTCCACTTGGGGTGAGGTGATGCAGAGCTTTGGATCAGAGTCAGACTCGCCTGGAACCTGAAGGTTGTTTAAGAGCTGTGTTCACAGTTAATAGTTTTATAAAGTGTTCCTGAGCCCATGCAGTGATTTTCACAGCAGAACTGAGTAGTGTGTAGTAAGTATAGGGAGACACATCACGTAGGTGATGACCAGGAGTGGTCCTAGCCTGTTTTGTGCCTTGGGCGAACAACCCCTCTTGCTCTCCCCGCCCCTTCACCGCCCATACACCCCATACCCTTTGCCCACATCACCCAACATCTCCTCATCCCCTTCACTTTCTTTTACAACCTGTGTGTCAGACCTCAGCAGCAAGCTACACGCACTGCACCTGGCAGAGGGCGCCCAGTCCCCACAATTGGGCTATAGGAAACCGATATGTTGGCTACACAAGCAGTACAAAACAATGTGTTTTTTTTTTTACTTGTTGAGATGCCATCCTGGGCAGCTGCTCATATCGCCCATATCAGAAACCATCACTGGTGCTGACACCAGGATGTAGATGAGTCATGTAAAGATCTTTAGTGCACTTGCTAAGCTGCAGTGTGAGAAATGCTAACCAGGACCCTAACCGGTATATACAGTGTAATAAAAAAGACGAACCTTGGTCCAGACCTCGAGGTCTGAAAATGTCCTTAGTATAAGTACAAGTATCTGAAATGCAGAAACTCATCCCAAGTATGAGGAGCTATGACAAAGAAAATACCTAATCATCTCAGACTTTACATCCTTCTACTATCAGCATCCTTGTTTGAACATGACAGAAGTGACATATGTTTAAAAGCCATCGATCCACATTGTACCTAAGGGCCTTCGCATTATTCCAGTCTCTCTCAGTCTCTTTCTGTATTGTTCTCTCTCACTCTCACTCTCTCTTTCTCTCTCTCTCACTCTCACTCTCACTCTCACTCACTCTCTCTCTCTCTCTCTCTCTCTCTCTCCTGTCAGAGTTAAATCCGGTCGGGTTGGGGCAGACCTGTTTTCTAGGCAGACTCTAGTGTACATAAACCCGTCCATGCATGAACTCTCAATCCCTTTTTACTCCGAGGCTGGAAAACTGTTTTCTCCCTTTGAGGGGATTTTGAATTATTCCCCTGCCGCTACATTCAAGACATTTCAGCCTTGTCTGCATCCGCCGTAACCTTCTGCTCAACCTGACCATGGGCTTAGCAGCCCGCTCTGCTTCTGTACAGCACTTTAGTGATGCAAGGCTAAGGCTTACCATAGTTAGCGCAGTGTTCATCAATGGTCAGGACCTCCACTCACCACCACGAGTGTCCTCCCAGTTGAGTGGAGCTATTTGGGTGCCAGTCTTAAGCTGTTGAAAAGTGTTCCTGAGCCCATGCAGTGATTTCCACTACAGAACACTTACACTGTGGTAAGTGTAAGTAGCACTTAGCACGATGCTGGTTTTGTCGCCAGTTGAAAGCGTTTCTCAGGTTTATTGATGGTGGATGCCGGTGTTTTAGGGTTCTGTCTGTGTTAACTTCTGGTTTGCTTCTTTTAGGCTGGCTGCTCATTTAATAGTGTAGGACTGTTACTGTGCTGCTCTTAAAATAGTTTCTAGGCCCCGAGTGGCTCAGCGGGCTAAGACGCTGACACTATGACCAGAGGATTGCAAGTTTGTATCCTGTTCATTCTGTTTGCAGCTGCAGCTGGGGCCCAAGAGAGCAAAAATTGGCCGTACTCTCTCTGGGTGGGTAGATGGCGCTCTCTCTCCATGTCACTTTCACATTGCAATGTCTGCTGGCTCAGGCATCTACTGATTGGTCCATTTGGAGCTGGGAATCCTGCACTTTCCTCCGAGCGCGTTGGCTCCCCAGTGACGGTGTATCAGCGGTAGTTCGAAAAGAGGCGGTGGCTGACATCACACGCAACAGGCATGTCATGGTGGCAGAGTGTGCATGTCTTCACCCTCCTAGAGTCAGGGACAGTGCAAAGTCATGGGGAGAGCCCCCTAGCAGATGGGATGGGTTAATTGGCTACTACTACATTGGGAAGGGGATAAAAATTGGCAAAAATTTAATTTTTTTTTTAAAAATCTAAAAAATGTTTAGTTGTTTAACACACTGTAGTCTTTGCTTTTATACTGTAATGGTGCTGTTATCATACATTCTTAAAAATGGGCTCTATACAGAACCAGGAACACTCAAAGAACCCTTTCTATATGTGGTTCTATATAGCCCCATAAAGGGTTAAGCTCTAGCTGCAATGTCAAGCTTGTAATAATAGAGGAACCTTTTTTAGTGCTATTTAGAACCATCTACAGCACATTCCTCATCAATCCGAAGAAGCCTTTGGATTCTTTGAGTGTTTATGGTTCTATACAGAACCATATTCTTTACTAAAGAACCCTGGATGAACCATCTTTACAGAGTGAATGGTGTACAGAGAAACAGTCTGTACAAAGTGCATCTCTACGAGGTGTGTGAGTGTATAAATATTGTAAGTAAACAGAAAACAGAGAATTTTCTAACAAATTCAGAAGTCAAATGTGCTCAGACTTTTCTAAAAACAGTGAGCGTACGCACTGAGACTAGGCTTTAAGCTTGTAGATAGGAGTACATACAGGAACCTAATGTAGTATATGTGGAACATTCATTTTCTCTGGCCTCAGGCACACGGCGTCTGTAGTTTTCTGATACGGCAAATGGTATTCGTGGCATTTTGTTTTTACATTTTACACACACACACACACACTCAGGCAGGGTGTGTGAATGGTTTCTAGTCTTTCTTTATTGTCCTGTGTCTTGAGGCTATGGGATTGCACCAGGGGGGTCGTCTTCTGGAAAGCGCACATTTCCATCCCCCTGCAAAGCTGTGTCACTGCAGTTTGACAGGTTAATATTCGCTGCTTTCCGTCTGCCCAGGTCTTCTCCTACAGCCGCGGACAACTCAAATGAGCCAAAACATTAAAGCCACAGGTGTTGGTTATCTGCTAACAATGCAGCAAAGTGTGCAAAATGTGGGACAGATGGGCACACTGCAGTGACACTGATGTGGTGGTGGCGCACCAACCAGCCAACAGCATCCCAAAGATGGACCTGTGCAGCTACTGTCTCTGACTTTACATCTACAAGGTAGACACATCTCACGCACTGTCTGATCCTGCTTAAGGGGGCACTACCCGCTTCAACACCTTTCTTATATATATACATGTTTTCACACTCAAACGTCAGCACGCCAGTCCAAAGCCTGTGGTTCTCTGTGTGTATATCTGTGTCAGAACCTTGCATTGTGTCGCAGTTCCTCGCCCCAGATGATGGTCTCCACAAAAGCAGCCCATTAGGGTGGTCGAGGGGCTTCTACATTTGAGTGGGCCGTTGTAAAGCGGGGCCCAATCAGGCTCGGCTCCAACGAGGGCTTAATTACCTGTTCTTGTAGTAGTAATCACGGTTAAATATTTATAATGGGGAAGGGGGGGAATCTTTTGTTTGGACCTGACCTTTCTCGCAGGCTCATTAGCATGAGCTTATTAGCCGGCTTTCTTCGGCCGCCCTCAGGCCGTTATTGATTTTGATTATGGCGGCGGGCGGAAGAATGTGGGTTAGCTCGGGGAAGAAATGACATCCGCTTATCAATGTTGCGGGGAAGCCTGGAGGGGATTTGAGACGTGTGTGTGTGTGTGTGTGTGTGTGTATTGGAGTTGGGGTTGGGGGGGTTTGGAGTGTTATTGTGTAAGTCCAGGGAGGCTGACTGAGTCTTTATCTTTGGTGTGCACCCATTGTCTTTAATCGACTCTGAATGTGGCAGGTTTGTGTGTGTGTGTGTGTGTGTGTGTGTGTGTGTGTGCACTCAAAGCTTTGGCCAAAATGATTGGATTTTGCTGTTCGTTGTGAATTAAAAGCCTCCCTGCACCTCGCCCCCCCCCCACACACACACACAGACACACAGACACACACTCCCCTCAGGGTACTTGGACGCCCTCAATCACAAAAACAGTGAAAGGCCTTTCATGTAAAAATGGAGTGGATAGCATTCCCTGTAGAAGCAGACACTGGAGCCTCTCTCTCTCTCTCTCTCTCTCTCTC
>BRDA01041006.1:452-11526 GCA_036984385.1 Crenuchus spilurus
GTAGGCAGGTAGGTAGATGGACGGGTAGGGGACAGGTAGATGAATGGATGGATGGACAGGTAGATGGATGGATGGATGGGCAGGTAGATGGATGGACAGATAGATAGATAGATAGATAGATAGATAGATAGATAGATAGATAGATAGATAGATAGATAGATAGATGGGCAGATGGACAGACAGGTAGATAGATGGATAGACAGACAGACAGACAGGTAGGTATGTAGGTAGGTAGATAGGTGGATGGATGGATGGATGGATGGATGGATGGATAGATATATAGATAAATAGGTACTAATAACAATAATAGGTTTCGTTTATATAATGTAATTCACAAACAAAGAGAAGGGTAAAAACTACCTCATATAAGAAGAAGATGATGAAGAAGAAGAAGAGGAAGAGTAGTGGGCAGTAAAGAGGAAGGTTGTAAGCTGAAGTTTAAAAGAAGAGAGTGTTGAGCCATCACAGAGACATTGTGTTACAGACGTCCAGCACTGAAGGACCTGCCGCCCACTTTTGAGAGTCTTGTCTGTGAAGAACGGCACCAGAAGATGTGAGGGAGCGAGAGGGACAGTACGGCTGGAGGAGGTCATGAAGATGGACAGGGACCAGCCCATGTAGGGCTCTGAAAGCCAGAGGGAGAAATTGATATGTTAGGATACTGGTAACCAGTGAAGCTGATGGGAGTGATACAGATACATAAGTAGAAGAAAATATATTTAAAAATATAGAATTAATTATCATAATAATGTTAATAATAATAAATATCAGAAAACTTAAACTTCATGAGCCAAGTGACTGTAAACAATAATAATCAATTAGCATATGTGAGTAGATGTGCTTTGAAGATGTATTAATAGATGTTGTTAGTAGATGTGCAGTATGTGTGTGTATGTATAGACACACTGGTAGTGCACACTGATGGGTAAAGACATGTTATGATGTCTTGCTGAGTGTACAATACTGTCCTGGCTCAGTGAGGAGGTGTACAGTGTGATCACTGTTGGTACAAACAGTCTCCTGTACTCTTTCTTGCTACAGCAGAGCTGAATGAGTCTGATGCTGAAAGTGTTCCACTGTCTGACCAGTAAGTCATGGAGGGGGTGTGATGTGTCCAACATAGCAGTGAATTTGTTATGTGACCTCCTTTCTACCTCACCCTCAAAACCATAGAGTGAGCCTCCCAAAACAAAACCAGCCTTCCAGATCAGTTTCAGTAATTCCTCATTACTTATACATTAATCTGTAACACACTCCTCCATAACACACTCCTCCTAAACACACTCCTCAAAAACACGCTCCTCCTCAACACGCTCCTCCAAAATACACTCCTTCATAACACGTTTCTCCTAAACACACTCCTTCATAACACACTACTCCAAAACACACTCCTCTGTAACACACTCCTCCTAAACACACTCCTCAAAAACATGCTCCTCCTCAACACGCTCCTCCAAAATACACTCCTCCAAAATACGCTCCTCCAAAACACACTCCTTCATAACACGTTTCTCCTAAACACACTCCTTCATAACACACTCCTCCAAAACACACTCCTCCATAACACACTCCTCTATAACACACTCCTCCATAACACACTACTCCAAAACACACTCCTCTATAACACACTCCTCCAAAACACACTCCTCCTAAACACACTCCTCAAAAACACGCTCCTCCAAAATACACTCCTTCATAACACGTTTCTCCTAAACACACTCCTTCATAACACATTACTCCAAAACACACTCCTCTATAACACACTCCTCCAAAACACACTCCTCCTAAACACACTCCTCAAAACACGCTCCTCCTCAACACGCTCCTCCAAAATACACTCCTCCAAAACACACTCCTTCATAACACATTTCTCCTAAACACACTCCTTCATAACACACTCCTCCAAAACACACTCCTCCATAACACACTCCTCTATAACACACTCCTCCATAACACACTACTCCAAAACACACTCCTCTATAACACACTCCTCCAAAACACACTCTGCTAAAACACACTCCTCCTAAACACACTCCTCCAAAACATGCTCCTCCAAAACACACTCCTCCAAAACACACTCTGCTAAAACACACTCCTCCATAACACACTCCTCCTAAACACACTCTTCCAAAACACACTCTGCTAAAACACACTCCTCCTAAACACACTCCTCCATAACACACTCCTCCTAAACACGTTTTGCCAAAACACACTCTGCCAAAACGCTCCTCCATAACACACTCGTCCAAAACACGCTCTTCCAAAACACGCTCCTCCAAAACACACTCCTCCAAAACACACTCCTCCTAAACACACTCCTCAAAAACACGCTCCTCCTCAACACGCTCCTCCAAAATACACTCCTCCAAAATACGCTCCTCCAAAACACACTCCTCCATAATACGCTCCTCCAAAACACACTCCTCCATAACACACTACTCCAAAACACACTCCTCTATAACACACTCCTCCAAAACACACTCCTCCTAAACACACTCCTCAAAAACACGCTCCTCCTCAACACGCTCCTCCAAAATACACTCCTCCAAAATACGCTTCTCCGAAACACACTCCTTCATAACACATTTCTCCTAAACACACTCCTTCATAACACACTCCTCTATAACACACTCCTCCATAACACACTACTCCAAAACACACTCCTCTATAACACACTCCTCCAAAACACACTCTGCTAAAACACACTCCTCCTAAACACACTCCTCCAAAACATGCTCCTCCAAAACATACTCCTCCAAAACACACTCTGCTAAAACACACTTCTCCATAACACACTCCTCCTAAACACACTCCTCCAAAACACACTCTGCTAAAACACACTCCTCCTAAACACACTCCTCCATAACACACTCCTCCTAAACACGTTTTGCCAAAACACGCTCTTCCAAAACACGCTCCTTCAAAACACACTCCTCCAAAACACACTCCTCCTAAACACACTCCTCCTAAACATGCTTTGCCAAAACACACTCCTTCATAACACGTTTCTCCTAAACACACTCCTCCAAAACACACTCCTCCATAACACACTCCTCCTAAACACGTTTTGCCAAAACACACTCTGCCAAAACACTCCTCCGTAACACACTCCTCCAAAACACGCTCCTCTATAACACACTCCTCCATAACACTACTCCAAAACACACTCCTCCAAAATACACTTCTCTATAACACACTCCTCCTAAACACTCTCCTCCATAATACTCTCCTCCAAAACACACTCCTCCATAATACTCTCCTCCAAAACACGCCCTCCATAACACACTCTTCCAAAACACACTCCTCTATAACACACTCCTCCAAAACACACTCTGCTAAAACAGACTCCTCCATAACACACTCCTCCAAAACATGCTCCTCCAAAACACACTCCTCCAAAACATGCTCCTCCAAAACACACTCCTCCAAAACACACTCATCTATAACACACTCCTCCTAAACACTCTCCTCCATAACACACTCCTCCATAATACACTGCTCCAAAACACGCTCCTCTATAACGCACTCTTCCAAAACACACTCCTCCATAACATACTCCTCCAAAACACTCTGCTAAAACAGACTCCTCCAAAACACACTCCTCCAAAACATGCTCCTCCAAAACACTCTCCTCCATAATGCACTGTTCCAAAACATGCTCCTCCAGAACACACTCCTCCAAAACACGTTCCTCAATGACACACTCCTCCAAAACACGCTCCTCCAAAACACACTCATCCAAAACACACACTTCCAGGTGTGAGCTCTGAGTGAACCTCTTCTGCTTTGCCTACTTTTTTAATGATCTGGAGTGCTGAGAACAGTGTAATTTAATTTAGCCTGAAATCACACTCCTCTTTGTCATGTTTTTCTTCTTCTGCTTCAGGGAAAGCCAACACAATGCGATTGTGAAAAAACAGCTTTCATATGCAGAGCATTTGTTTCTTTTCAGTTTTTTTATGGCAGCACAAACATCACACATAGAGTCCTGCCTAGAAGGTAGCACAGAAAAATGAAGTAATATACAGCAGATTTTATGAGATAAAAGGCATCACATTCCAGAAAAAAATACATCAAAGCAAAAAAAAAAAAAAAAAAAAGCTTGTATTGCCTTTGTATTATTTGTGCAACCACAGTCTGCCCAGCTTATTTAGATATTATTGTCATAATAACACTCATCTTATACATCTATTTTGTAATATAAAAAAATCTCACCAAATATGTTAAATATCTTATTAGATACATGCAGAAAATATTAAACTCAGAAGAACAAATATACATTTATTATCTGGCATAGAAATAAAAAAGGGAAATATCACAACTTTATATAGAAACAGAAAGAATTGTGTGGCACGGTGCTGTTCATGCCAGGGTGAGGGGTAAGTGAACTTTTGTGTATGATTGTAATATAAGTGTGCTCTCCTGTAATTACTTTGCAACTCTGAATTTTTTCTGATTTTTTTTCTAGAATGGGACAAAAGTATTGGGACACTCATTCATTGTTTTTAAACATTTTTATTTAAAAAAAAGAAGGATTTATACTAGATTTTGTAGCATTACTGTGAGGATTTGATTGCTTTCAGCCACAAAAGTGTTAGTGAGGTCAGGATATTTGATCACCACCACAAACTCATCCACAACTCTTCCAACAAGTATTGGATAGAGCAGAGAACACAGGTTCAGTGCTCCACAGCTCCAATACCCCTCTAGTCTATTAGTCTATGCCTTCATGTTGCCAATAGGTTCATGTTTATTCTATTGGCAGTGATTCTCTACATAGACTACACACATAATATTAGGATGGTCCAAAATTTAGCCACAATGGGGCCAAAAAGTATTTAGTCAGCCACTGATTGTGGAAGTTCTCCTACTTAGAAAGATGAGAGAGGTGAGCTATGAGAGACAAAATGAGAAAGAAAATGCAAGAAATCACATTGAAGGATTTATAAAGAATTCATTTGTAAATTATGGTGGAAAATATGTATTTATTCACCTATCAACCATCTGGCTCTCACAGACCTGTTAGTTCTTCTTTAAGAAGCCCTCCTATTCTGCACTAATTACCTGTACTAACTGCACCTGTTTGAACTTATGTCTATAAAAGACACCTGTCCACACTCTCAATCAGTCACACTCCAAAGAGATTTCTAAGGACAACAGGGACAAAATTGTAGACCTGCACAAGGCTGGGATGGGCTACAGGATGATAGGCAAGCAGCTTGGTGAGAAGGCAACAACTGTTGGCACAATTATTAGAAAATGTAAGAAACACAAGATGACTGTCTGGAGCTCAGACAAGATCTCACTTCATGGGGTAAGGATGATTCTGAGAAAGGTCAGGAATCAGCCCAGAACTATATGGCAGGACCTGAAGAGAGCTGGAACCACAGTCTCAAAGAGAACCATTAGTAACACACTATGCCATCATGATGGGATCTGTCATTCCTATTATAATGACATGGTAATTCTGGACATTCCATCGGTGGATTACTGGCCAAGGAATTGGAACTGAACAAAGAGTGTTCACACCTATTTCATAAATATTCAGTCTAGGAACCACTGAATGAGTGAAACACATTAACTCACATTTGTTAAGCTTTAGAAATAAAACCACATAAAATTTCTAAAAACTGCTCATCTGAAAACAGGTTTTTGGAAAGTCACTGGTTTTTGACACTGTTGCTGAGCTTGTGCTGAACAAAAGCCTGTGTAACACTGGGAAAAAAATATTTTAGATGAGTGTAATTTGTAAAAAAGTCAAGCCATGTCAGGCTCCAGAGGGTTGCGTCATTATTGAATTACATAAAAAAATATTTTTAGTGCAATACAAATTCTTTCAAGCTCATAGAATACTAAAATTGTATTAGAGGAAATTTATTTATGTCCAATTAACTATTTCAGTAACCTTTTTCCTTAAGTTTTCCACAAAAAAATGTGTGAACCTTTTTAAAATAGCCTCCATATTGCAGTAATTAAAGCATTTTCCTATTGAAATTTTAGCTTTTTCATTGCTCATATCACTGTAGTTATTAAATAAATAAATAAATAAATAGGGATTGGAGTATAAAGTAAATAATAATAGTAATAATAAACCAACTCAAAACCCATCCCCTTAAATTGACCTTGCAAGCAAAAAATATATTCAATACCCAAAACATTTATTGATATCAGTGCTTTATTTTCCCCTCCATTACTGTAATATATGCAAATGACTGAGTGGGGTGTTTGTTCAGCAGTTTAGTGATATCTATCTATCAGATGTAATGGGACCCTCACAAAGGCTTTTAGATGAACTATAGGCCCCAGGAGGACTGTAACTCAGTGCAGAGGCTGTGCTGGCAGCAGTGCTGCTAAAGTGGAGGAAGGCCTGCCTGGGCTCGGGGGTGGCCCACTCGCCTGGGGAACAGCCTTACAATGAACTTAATGGAGAGTGGAGGGGCCACACTATGTTTGGCATCCATGGTGAACTTTGATGGATGAGAAAGCCAGAATAATACATCTTACTCGGCTGTGCTTCATTCTGTAATTCACAACACTACTCCTCTTTGGACCTGCTGTAATTTTGTATATAAATATATATATACATGCACTACCAGACAAAGGTTTGGACACACCTTCTGGGCATTCATTGTTCTTTTCGTTATTTAAAAAGTGTTTTGCATTGTAAATTAATACTAAAGTCATCCAAACTATGAGTAAATATATATGTAATTATTTAGTAAACAAACCAGAATATGTTTATATTTTACATTCTTCACAGTCGGCACCTCTTGCTTAGTTGGCAGCTTTCTTTGCATTTTCTCAGGCAGCTTTATGAGGTATTCACCTGGAATGGCTTTCAGTTAACAGCTGTGTCTTGTCAAGAGTTCATGATTTGCATTTCTTAATGTGAGACATCAATTGTGTGTCATATTTTGGTTTGTTAAACACTTTTAAGTTTACTACATGATATATATATATATATATATATATATATATATATATATATATATATATATATATATATATATATGCTTTAGCCTTAATAAAATAATTTTACCTTTATTTTAAATTGTTTTGTTTTGTTGAAAATATAATTTTCCTATTGCACTACCTTAAAGTCATTTTCTATTTTTATTATTTTTATTTTTTATTTATTTTTAGTATTTAAAAAAAAAATATATATATAGATTTTTTTTCTATTTTTATTATTTTTATTTTTAAGAACACTCTATTTTTAGTTTTAAATTTGTTGTGTTTGCAGAAACCCTCTGAGCGATTAGATATCAAGTTTTATTTGCTGCCATTGTTTATAGAAGGTGCTATACAAATAAATTTGCCTTGCCCTGCTTTGCATATTAACTGTTGTGCAGGTGTGAACATGTTACGTCAATTTATTTATTACTGCAGTGCAACAAAAATAGCTGCCCCTCTAATGCCACTAAGGAAGCACAGCATGGAGTGATTATTTTTATCAAAATTTAGACAATATACTATTAAGAGGGTGAAAGTTTCTTAAAAACAATAATTACTGGTGATGAGACATGGATTTGTCATTACGGGTCTGAGAATAAACAACAGAAACCTCCTTAATCAGCCATGAAAAATCTCAAAAATTGATGCATTTTTCTGGATTCTGAAAGAAGAGGATGGAGACTTGTGTCTGATAAAGAAGTGAAAACAGCAGTGCTCAGCCAAAAACATGTTTTAATGAGGGAATATGAAAGCTTGTTCATAGATGCACAAAGTGTATTGAAAAGCAGGAGATTATGTGGAAAAATCAAGTATTTGTCATTTTTTGAATGCAGCCATTATTGTTGACTCGCCCTCGCGGCTTTAGCACATTTGCATGTTAAGTTAAAATAAACTCAGAAGAAAAAGTAATGAACTAGTGAAGAGGGAGGAACAATATTACCCTAAAAACAATCCGATTACGCTTAATGTGTCTTGTATTTATATAAATAGGCTACATAAAATGATTGCACAGTTTGCGTAAAATGCACTCCCACATAAAACCCAACAATTCCGAGGAGAGAGGCTAGTTTCTGGAGAGAGTCCCAGACGTGGTGTGCATTATTGTGTTTAAACACTTCTCGTTTGGGTTTTGCAGAGTTGAGTGTGTTGTGAGGTTGGAAATTAGCTTACTAAGACAAAGCAGAGGCTGGTTTGGCTGATACTGCTGTAGGAAGTTTGGTGATTTAGTGGTTTCTCCTAACCTTAGGGTCAAAGTAACACCCATTGTGCTGACCTGCGCATACCCGCAGACCCGCTAATGGTCCGACAGGGTGAAATACTGTGGTTGGAGGGCGGATTTGGAGGATTGTATTCTTTGCAAGAGCCTCCTGGCAGGAAGTTGTAGCCCAGTGCACAACAGGCCAGGCAACAGTGCACCCATGATACATTGCGGTATAACGAAATAGACATTCTGCTGGCTTGTTTTTAGCACCTGCATGAAGCAATGCAGTCTGTTGCTGTGCACCCCAAGTGCTTCGAAAGCTTACACCATCAGTACTTCCCCCAAACATAGATTTTTTTTCATCTTTAAATATAAATATCACAAATATGTTTTTGACGTTGACACTCCAATCACACTTGTGTTTACTTGTAAGGCTCTAATTATGGAATTAGGTCACTCGAATGTGGTGGCACACTCCAGCTCCTAATGTTAATATCACCGTAGCTCTCTTTGCAAACGTTTCCCTCGTGGCTTTGGATATTTGCTCGAAAATCGTAGGAAATTCAATCAGATTTGTTGCACATGCAACGCCCCCAAGCCCTGCAATTAAACAGGAAATGTAAATAAAAGGGAGCCGGGCTGACTGCTGCGGTTCGTATCTTGGCTTTACTCGACGTCTGTCCTCCACGTGTTGTTTCTGCCACAGCATTATGTCTACAGACGAGAGGTTATTGTTCAGGAACAATGGGCAACTTTAATTCACCACACGTCACAGGGGACATTAAGATTTTAATTAACAAATTCTAATAGGTGCTGAGCTGCATAAACAATATCAGGCCCAAATAATCGTTGTATTCTCAATAATGTTCAGGGAGGGCGGGAGGGAGAGAACAGAAAACAGACTTGGCGCTCGTGCCCGTGATTATGTTGCTGTCTCGCAGAGATTCATGTTTATTGGGAAATGGCATCCTAGCCATGTGTTTTGTGTGATATGATTTTGCATATGCTAATGCACTTGATGTGCGGCTCAGTGGAGGAGGCTCAATGGCGGCCTCCTCGAATCCCCCTGCTCTGAAACTTCAGCACAGCCCCTCGCTCCTTTGGACAGGGCAGATAAATTTGTAAATCCGTGAATGAACTTGAGCACCTTTAATACAGGTGTTGCAATTGACTGTTAAATAGGGTGACCAGACGTCCTCTTTTACCCTTCCTCTTTTAGACTTAAAAAACATGTCCGGGCGGAATTTCACAATCGTCCAGGTTTTGTTCACAAGCTAGTCTCGCACTCTGCCTGTTCCATTCGGTTTGCTTGAGTGAGAAGTTATGCTACATTAAATGTACTTGGGTGAGCATTAGGACCCAGCAGAAAACCAAGCCAGTTTCCCTTTAGGCCACCCACAAGATCACCGATTGGTTCTGCCGTTTCTTGCTAATGTGTCATTGGCCGTCGCCGCCGTCACTCCCTCAAACAACGTTCGTTTTCATCTGTAAGTTATTTACATGTTGAGCATTTGTTCTGTCTGTGTCACATCAGCTAGACGTATTTTAATAACAAAGGTTTAATAATAAAATTTTAACTTTTGAGTCTGTGTGCATATCAACCAGTCTGTGATAAGCCATCCATTACATGCCTCTAAGTTGAACTATTATCAAAATAATTCAGACTTTCTGCGTATTTTTGCTAAAAAATGAGGTATAATTCTGTGTAAATTAGTTATATTGACCGGTCATTCCAAACATAAGTGTAACATTGGTGATAATGAGCTGAAGTGAAGTTGACTGAAAAGGATTGGGTGATAATTTTATGCTACATGCTTTTAACAGTTTATTATTTGTAATAATATGTAACAATATATTAATATTCTATCAATGATTAATATTAATGTTATAATTTTATTTAATGACTGCAGTGACTGCAATATTTAATTTACTATTATTCATAATAAATATCATAGTTATTAATAGAATATTATTAATAGTGACTAGTAATTATTAATCAAATATAAATAATAATTTGTCAATATAAATTCATAATTAATAATAATACAATTTATGTTCAAGCAAAAAAAAAAAAATAAATAAAATAAAAAATAACATTTTTGTTAAAAAGGAAGTGTTGGAAGTCTTATCCCCCAAACAAGCCTGAGGTGACCTAGGAGGAAGAAACCTTGAAAGGAACCAAGGCTTAGTAAGCGGTACCCATCCTCCCTTGGGTCTCTCAGAGATAACAGCAGAGCCTACCCCCTGCATGGGCAACAGAGCAGAAGGAAATGTGTCATCTTTAACTTTATGCCTTTTGGAAGTCATTTCATTAACATATATTTTGATCAGGGGTGCCCAAACTTTTGCATGCCACTGAGTATTTATACATATACACATAAAAGTGATTTCTGATCATTGATCTTTTGGCGCATCAAGTTGTCTGTATTACTCACCGGAGCTGTTGTTGCCCTCTGGCATCAGTGGCCTGTGGGGCACCACTGTTATGCCAGTGAGAGGCTCTCAATGTATAAGCTCAGTATTCTCAGTACACATTCACTACAGCGACTCTAGAACATCTTACAAAGTTTGTGGTTTCTGAGATACTACCTCCACCATGCTTCTCATTTATCATGCCTTTCTCTATACCCACGTCCTTTGCCCATGATGATGGTTTCCTGTTATATTTTCAGACTCAGTAGAACATACAGTGAGGTAAATAAGTGTTTGAACACCCTGTGAATTTGCAAGTTCTCCCACTTAGTAATCATGGAGGGGTCTGAAATGTTCATCTTAGGTGTATGTCCACTGTGAGAGACATAATCTAAACCAGGTTTGCACACATTGCAGCAGGGATTGTGGCCCATTCCTCCATACAGATCTTCTCCAGATCAGCCAGGTTTCTGGGCTGTTGCTGAGAAACACGGAGTTTGAGCTCCC
>BRDA01041010.1:0-10167 GCA_036984385.1 Crenuchus spilurus
TAGAATCATACACAAGATGTAAAATATCTTATGCCAAACCATTAGAGCTTCACATAGGGCCCACCCCTCTCTCTTTCTACCAGCAGCCACACAATACTATTGTTTCAATCCTACAGCTACACCATATGGTTGCTGTTGCCATTTATGAGCCGATCAGCAACCAGCTACCCTTAACATCTACGGTTACTTATCGAGCCCATCAATATAGTGCAATATTCTCAAAATGAGAGCTATTAGACTAGACCAGATGTAAAACCTCCCATCACAGCCTCAGCATTTTCTCAGTCTCGTGTCCACGTTCTGTATGTTTATGTTGTCCATGGACTTTGTCAAGCCTTAGTCCTGCCCTCATGTTCTGAGTGTCTTTTGATTCCACAGCCCTGGTTCTCCATCTGGTTTATATGTTCCCTCGTTTCTCAGTCATTGTCGGTCACTGTGTTGTCACCATGTTATGTCAAGTTATAGCGTTTACTCACAGCCAAAGTTCACAGACATGTTAAGTTGATAGTTAGGTATTTTTGTTTTGTTAATAAACCTTTTGACCCACCCTGCATCTGTCTCTACTCCTCCACCAGAATATTATTACATTTTAGAACATTTCTGGTATGTGTCTAGTTGACCAGGGGTTCATCCTACAGCAAGATAATGACCCAAAACACAAGTCCAACCTCTGCCAGAACTACCTCAGGAAAAAAGAACAAGATAGTAAGCTTGAAAACATGAAGTGGCAGCACAGTCTCAAGACACAGGACCACATCCAACTGATTTGGGATAAACTGGACAGCAACACGATTGGCGCCCTGTCCTGGGCTTAATTGAATAGTGTGATGCCCTGCCCTGCGCCCAGTGAGGGGGTAGGGGACTAACCACGACCTTGCGGGTGGGATAATGGATGGATGGATGGACAGCAAAGCAACTCACAAGTGCCACACATTTATAGGAACTTCTGCAGCAGATGAGTCTAAAATTTAGATACATTTTGGTCTATAAACTGATTCCATGATGTCTTATTTAACTCCTACGCTTTGATTTCAGAGTGCAATGAGACATTAAACAGAATAATTTTTAAAAAAATTGAGATTTGTTCTAAAATTTTTGATCAGCAGTATGCAAATATGCAATGACTAATTTACTATATTTTACTATGAAGAATTAAATGCACAAAATCTTGTAGTTGAAACTAATTGAAATATTATACAATTGTACATAAATCTTTTATGTTTCTTGCTGAAATGCATCCTTTCTTTTGATTTCTGTTGAAATAAGTGTTACATGTTGTAAGAAGCCCAGCGAAGACAATAGGACAAACAACACCACAGTGTAGACTAATGTTGAATTATTTCACATTTCTGTAGGTGCCCCTGAGTCAGAGGTGTAAAACCTTGCAGCGCTCCAATAAAGTTGTTAAGGGCCTTGCTTGCGATGGACTACCTGCACTATGGACTCCAGCCACCACTGCTGTGCTCCCTTCCACAAAAATCCTACACTATCCTCCAAATAAGCCCTCATCTGCAATGCTCGCTCTCAGAGTCAAACTCCGCTGGTGCTGTTTCAGCATGACAGGTTTGAGCAGTGAGCTAGCGATGGGCTTGCATAAGCAGGATGTGACTGAGCCAAAGCTGAGTCTCACCTCCAGCCCAGAGCCCCCAGGGTGGGGTACAGGGACAATGGAAGGCGCTTGCACACGAGTGCCTCAGTGTGGTACGCTTGCATGTGCAAAACAATCAAGATGGCAGATGTGCCACTGCGAATTAGTGCGTAAATGTTAGCTAACGCTAATCTCCTAGCGCAGTTATCCTCAGTACTCCCTTTAGCCCCCCTAATGTCTTCTGATATGAGCTGAGCGTGTTGCGGGAGATAACGCTAACGGCTCCTCAGGCGGATTTAAGCTAATGCTAAGTGCTAAAGGCCAATCACTAGAGGTTGTTCCTCTTCTGCTGAAGGTAAAGAGAGCAGTCAGATTAAACTGGGAGAAGTTTTACTACACTGGAAAGGCTCGCTGGAGTTTTGAGATTTGAAGTCCAGTTAGGTACAGCACACATATATCTTAGTACATACTACTTTCCTTCTTACTTAGCATGGAATTCAAGTGAGAGTAGGACATGTTGGCCAAATATAATACTGTGATCAGATGTTTTAGAACTGCTTGATGCTATCTACCACTACCTCCTGCCATCTCTTCTACCATTTGCCCATTTAGTTTTTAGGAATACTGTTGTGTAAAGCACTAAGGGCCCCG
Organism: Crenuchus spilurus; assembly: GCA_036984385.1. Classification (NCBI taxonomy): domain Eukaryota; kingdom Metazoa; phylum Chordata; class Actinopteri; order Characiformes; family Crenuchidae; genus Crenuchus; species Crenuchus spilurus. Next base: position 2,240 of record BRDA01041010.1, read on the forward strand.
AGTGGCTCAGCAGGCTAAGATGCTGACACTAAGACCAGAAGATCGTGAGTCTGAATCCCGGTCAGGCTGTTTGCCATCAACAGCCGGAGCAAAAATTGGCCGTGCTCTCTCTGGATGGGTCTCTCTCTCTATCACTCTCACATTGCAATGTCCGCTGGCTCAGGCATCTACTGATTGGTCCATTCCTGGGTTCCTGCTCTTTCCTCTAAGCGTGTTGGCTCCCCAGTGACGGTGTATCAGTGGTAAATCGAAAAGAGGTGGTGGCCATATCACACGCAGTGGAGGAGGCTTATGCATGTCTTTACCCTCCTAGAGTCAGGGACAGCGCAAAGTGATGGGGAGAGCCCATGGGATGGGATGAGTTAATTGGCTACTACCACGTTGGGAAGGGGAGAATATTGGCAAAAATTAACTACTAAAAAAAAAACTTTGCAAGAAGTTAGCAAGTGAGCCCCATGTGACTCAGTGGATTATGGCACTGTCACTATGATCAGAGGTTCACAAGTTTGAATCCACATCATGCTACTTGCCATCAGTAGCTGGGGCACAAGAAAATAAAAATTGCCAGTTCTCTTTCTGTAAGATGGCATTCTCTCCCCAGCACTACTAAGTAATGTCGGCTGGCTCAGGCATCTGCCCAGCGATCCATCAAAACTGGAGATCCTTTGCTTTCCTCTGAGTGCGTTGGCTGCCTGCCGGTGATGTATCAGCAGCAGTTTAAAAAGAGGTGGTGGCTTGACTTCACATGCATCGGAGGAGGCCTGTGTTAGTCTGCACTCTCCTAGAGTCAGGATATTACAAGTGATAGGGAGGCTCCTAATGAATGGGTGGGTCGATTTGCTACCAAAATCATTGGGGATAAAATGTGGTCAAAAAAACAAAAATGAAGAAATTGGTTAAAAGGAGTGGGATTATGGGATTTATGTACTAACTCAATAAATAAGTCATAGAATCTACTTTAATCATCTACAAATACTTCCATAGTTTACCAAAGCTTCCCTTGTTATATTACGGCTAAGTATGACTTTCTGACATGATTTACAGTTACCTAGTACCTTCATCATATTTTGTACACTATGGCCAGCATACATGAAGCTAGAACTGCCACCCTCCCCTTTTAATCCATTGATAAAACACTGTCACCATATCAGCTCACCTGAACATTACAACAAGATCATATGATTATGATTTATCACACACTTAGAATTAGCAGACCAGAGGAGGATGGGTCCCCCATGTGAGTCTGGTTCCTCCCAAGGTTTCTTCCTCCAGCTCTGAGGGAGTTTTTCCTTGCCACTGTCGCCGTTGGCTTGCTCACCGGGGATTAGGGATTAATGATTTGATGTCTGTTATTGCTAACCCTGTAAAGCTGCTTTGTGACATCAGTTGTAAAAAGCGCTTTATAAATAAAATTTGATTGATTGATTGATTGATAAAACGTTGGATGCTTACAGACATATTGAACTGAAAGTGCTTTTGGTTTTAATTACAGAATTCTGGTCACAAAACAGCTCATCTAAGAAATGCACATTTTCTATGTTCTATACTGTCCCTTCTTGTCCTTATTTGGGGTTATATTTGAATGCGTAATGAAGCCATCTTTACCCAGTGAACCACACCATCAGGTTACTGTAAAATGGGATTGAATACTGTGTAGTGTTTGTATGATTAAGACTGGATGTAGAAAGGGAGGTTTGTTGGCCACTATTTGCTGAGATCAAAGACATATTTTACTGTTTAGAAGTTCAGAAGTTTTGCCTCTCTCAGCTCTACTTGTTTAATATCTCTTTCACTTAAGATGGAAAAAGTGCAGCTTTTTAATGCTTTTTTTAAATTTTCGCTTTCTTTTCTTTCACTTTGTGGCTCCAATGGCCTTCTCCCACGTGCCACCTTCTGCTGAGACATTGCCGTGAGAGAGATTTGTGGTGGACCTGCTCCTCTGGTATTGTGCCTTAAATGACTTTTATGTGCTAATGACTCCATTTAATGAAACCTTGTAAAATTCCACACACGGCACTGTGAAGGAAGTCTAAATTAGGGGCTTTAAACAATTCTAATCCGGAGAGGGTTGGAGATGTAGCTCTGGCTGCTTTACAGTGTTTTTGTCCCCTCCCCATCCACTCTTAATGCTTCATTTACACTGCTCAGTGTGTTTCTGTATAAATCATAGATCTAATAAACAGTGAATAAGCATGATAATTAAAATGCACATAATTACGCAGAGACAACTCAAGTCTTTGGGGTCTCCAGACACGTCATCCTTTTGTTTTGGGTTTAATTTACCACATTTAACGGTTGTAGACGAGTTTATGTACTACACCACTGAATAAACAGGGAGTCTCAAAAGTAAAGAAACACCTATATACAAGGAAAATGAATTAAAATGAATTATTAATTGATTGTGTGATGTCAAATTTACACATATTCTCCTAATCAGGACTATTCAGTGTACAGCAGTATAGATTTACTAGCTTCTGAACATAACTCAACACACAGACATTAATGTCCAAATAGCTGGCAACACAAGTGAGTACACCTCACAGTGAACATACTGTCAATATTTTGTGTGACCACCATTATTATCCATCACTGCCTTAACCCTCTTGGGCAGGGAATTCACCAGTGCTGCACAGGTTGCTATGGGAATCCTGTTCCACTCCTCCATGATGACATCACGGAGCTGGTGGATGTTAGACACCTTCGATTTGAGGATGCCCCACAGATGCTCAACTGGGTTTAGGTTTGGAGACATACTTGGCCAGTTCATCACCTTTACCTTCAGCTTCCTCAGCAAGGCAGTTGCCATGTTGTAGGTGTGATTTCCAGGCTGTATTGCATTTTTTAAAGAAGAAGAATACCACCAATTAGAAAGCGGACCATTTTCATGTCTTTGATGTCCACTTTTCAAGATTTTTTTTTTTAGTTTTCTGCATAACGTGAGCTTAGATGTCCTATACATTGTGTGGAAACCTCATGATTGGACCAATAGAACCCAAAATGGCTTTGAATGAATATCTTTTTAATTAATGAATTGATGTTCATCCTCTCCTGTAAATGGAAATCCTTGTTTTTTGGACAACTCTGAGCTTTAAAGGTCAACTCAACACCTGTTTAATTTTAAAAGACAAACAATGATTGCAGCTGGTGCACAAAATCATGCGAATATTTTATGAAACAAAAAGTATAACACAAGATAAATGAAGGATATAGGCCCATTTAATTCTTCAGTTTGGAATAGAGGTATGATGAAGTCCTTTTAGAAAGTGATTATGGGATCTAATGTTGATATGCTAAGAATCAATGATCTGCAGGAGGAGGTTAGTTCAGGGATTACCTCCATCATGGCAAATGTGACAGCTGAATGAGTTTGGATAGGACTTTTTTCTGACAGCACAGCATATTCATCTGCTCCACGCAGGATGAGAAGAGGGTTATGGGAGGATATACTGTAGGATCAGAGGCACCTCAGCAGCTGGGGAGCGTCTACAGCGTTTAGTGTGCATGACTGAGACAGCATGCTGTGGAGGAGAGCTCAGAGGAGCATCAACGACTTAACAAGCTGAGCTCCGCTGCCACCTAGTGCTGAAGAGGAACCGCAACATCAAAGTGGCCAGAATCGATTGAAAATCCTCAGCATGCTTTCTCCCTTGTCAGAATCTCTAATTACATGCTGTATTGCTTGTCGTGAGCTCTACATCAAGTCGAACTGATGCTCACATTAGTCTTAGTAATGAGTCTCTTCACCGCTAGAGGCGAAGGGCAGCCTGGATGGCATCGGTTCACCCCAGAGAGCATTAAAGGCAACAAGAAACCCTGGCAGCCTGGACTACTTCTTCCCTGCCTAATCAAAACCATCCTTTCTCCACAGACAGCAAGGTCTACAGTCAACGTCAGGGACTGTTTAGTACGCTCTAGGCTGGGAAAGATAAGTCTCTGCTGTCGAAGGGATTCAAGGTTCAAGTACCAACGTCATCACAACTGATGGAAAAGATCATAAATGCTATATGCCACTTGACTGAAGGCCCATCCACATTTTCACACTTTCCACAATCCATTACATGCATATGAGAATCCTATAAAGTCAGCTTTAACAGCCAATAACAGTCGTTATGGTGATGAAGCACTTTTTCCTTAGCAGAAGGAGGTCCTGCATAAGTGATGGGAACAATTAGAACCACCTCGCAGAAGATTCCCGCAGAGAGCTGTTCCAACTCCAAGGCAAGCTTCAGGGGGTGTGCTTAAAATTTTTCCTATTCTTCCCTTTCCATTTATATGTCAGAGGTTTGATAAGGAGAAAAAAAAAAGAGTGGGGAAGGGGGAGTAAATTTGGACCTTTATTACAGATCGCTTGGTCTCCTTCAGGCAGTGTCTGGTGTCTCCACACTTTGCATTTGATTGGCAGCTCCTGCTCTTTAACACAGTCATGCTCTCACTGCGACACCAGAGAAAGCCGAGTCTGGAGGACGAAAGCTTATGTCCATGGAACGCTCTGGTTGTTTTGGTGATTTTGGGAAAAGACAACAGTTCCAGTAGGTGGCCTCAGTGAAAAGTGAGGTAGGATTGGGCTGAAATGATACAGATATGCTCACTTCCAGAGTCAGTTTTTTCTTACAAGTATAAACTTGGAAGGCCCCTGAGTATTTATTTATATACCTTTTTTAATTATTTGTACCCAGTGTGTTTGGTAGCCAATCGACCCACCCATTCGTTGACTCTCCCCATCACTTGTAATGTCCCTGACTCTAGGAGGGTGCAGACTAACAGAGGCCTCTTCCGATGCATGTGAATCAAGCTTGGCCTCTTTCCGAGCTGGTGCTGATACACTGCTGCCGGGCAGCCAACGCGCTTGGAGGAAAGCGCAGGATCCCCAGTTCTGATGTATTGCCTGGAAGACACCTGAGCCAGCGGACATTAACTATGTGTTGCTGAGTACTCTACCATCTTATCCACCCAAAGACAGCATGGCCATGTCTTGTAGGCCCTGGCTGCATGATCTGGGGATTTGAACTCGCAATCCTCAGATCATAGTGACAGTGCCTTAGACCGCTGAGCCACTCGGAGCTCATGTTATTCTTCACTTTTTTTTATAATGAAGTTTGGGGTAGTATGCACAAAACAAATGCATTTACATGAATCTTATTCCACCTAAAGCAATTTATAAACCCTGATGAGGAGTTTTTCCAGTCCAATTGCTTTTTGAACGAGGCACTTAGATACATCAGTCTTAAAGACATAATAACAAAAGGCCTGTTTAATTCTAAGGGATAAAAAGATAGAGGTTGGAAAATGATTACGTAAAATAAATTATGGCTTTCTGGTGCCACAAAAATGCTGTCGGTGGACTTTGGAGGCAAATATGCTTCAAATACATGAAAACAAATCACCCTTTAGAAATATATACTGAACTAGTGCAGTTAGCCTAGAGGCTGATCACTATTAATTAAAGAGTTAATTGTTTAAATAAAATAATATAATTAGTGTGAAGTTAGAAATTTGCTAAACGCTCTCAAAATATTCCTAAACCACTCTACTTCCTACAACCTCATTCAAAACCACAAGCCTAATACACAGCTAACCAGATTAATAATCTTGTCAAGTATTTGACTTGAACCCCTATTTTATTTCATTTGGACGTAATACTCAGTAACGGAAATGAAAAGTATTTGCACAGATATGCTGCCCACTGTCAATTCTAATAGATTTTATAAGTGAGCTCATGAATTGTAATAGCTGTTCAGTTCATCAGTAGGTTGCACAGAAAAATATTTTTCTTACACTTGGTTTCTCCTGCATATCAACTTTTTGTCTGCTGAGCACCTTGAATACACCCCAAGTTCATACGCTGGAGTTAAAGGTCACTAATGTTAAGTTTAAAGTGGCCTTTTTCTCATTTTTTATACAGATGTGTTTAATAATCTGTTACACAAAGAAGGTTCACCACCATTCCGTACAGTCCATATATGGAAACAAAACTGCGAAAACAACCTGTTATGAACAGAATAGAAAGTCAGGTGGGGCACAATAAATTCTGTGGGCAGCATCCCACTCATCAGTGAAACTACACACAAACACTCAATTAATTCAACCACAAATGCACATCAATCAAATTCCAAAAAGCATAATCCAGGGTTGTGCCGAATTTGGCACCTCTGCCGTGAAATGCATCCCCTGTCAGGAGACTTACTTACCGGTGGTAATTCACTTGCCTTTACTTTTTAATATTATGACTGAAGGAATTTAAATACAGTCATGAATACAGTCATACAGGCATTCCAGTCATGAATAAAGGAAATAAACCTTTTACTGAGGTAAGATGACTGTGTGTTGTCTAACTGCTAACTTTGAGCAAATTGTCGATGTGATTCATTATATGAATACCCAGTATTACTATATAACAGGTACTGTGATGTTTTTGAGTGGCAAGCTGTGCAATAACGCTGATACCGTAAACGATATTCACATAAGCTTGCGTATGGAAATCTTTCATTTTTTATTGGCTGCACCCAGCACGGGGCCAGCTTTAGCAGCGAGTTATTGAAAGCATGTTGCACATGCAGTGTTTTCTACTGCTCACTTGTTTAAACGAACCCTGATCGGCTAGTACTTGAATGCCGGGCAGCAACAACAGAACAGTGACAGTGTTTGCTCTGCTGCTGCTGTAGTGTTTACTTTCTTGCTCCAGCGCCAGACAGCTCTGACCAATCAGAGGAGACAATGTGTTCACATGGTTTGTTGGGGCGCATCTTGGTTCGTTTAGCTTTGTTCCTGTGTGAAAACAAACCAAATATTGGAGGAAATGCTCCAAGTTAAAAGAACTCTAAGAGAAATGAAACTACCGGTGTGAAAATGCCCTAGACTGCTGACAGTACACGTACATAAATATTTTAAATGTATTGGAAACTACTGCTATTTTCATAAGTCAAACACAAAAATGTTAAAAAATAATACTTAAATAAAATTATTTTAAACAAAATGATTGATTATGTCACACTCTGCTCCACAGCGACATCTGGTGGGGCCGGTCCCGAACCTGCCCCTAATGTAGAGACCTCCCCAGTTATGAATTGTTTTTGTGATGTTACAGTTACATATATGCATCTACTCAGTGTAAAATAGTTCAGCTACAATTGTTATTCACATTCAAGTATTTCAGCCTGGACTGCAGAACACCGGGCAATTATATTAATGTGTTTAATTCTATGTAATAGAAAATGTTCAAATAAAATGAATTATGAAAGTTCTTAAACTTACATGAAGCACTTAATCCCTGATAAAATTCGTTATTACATATAAAGCTTCTAAATGGTTCATGTTGAAATTGAGTTCTTAAAAAAGCCTTTAAATAGTTTTAAGCATTTACATTATATTGAGGTTCAATTTAATGGCTCTTTACAGAACCAAAAATGGTTCTATGACATGGGTGGCCAATCCTGGACCTGAGGTCTACAAGTTCTAGAAATTCTGATGCCCGTAAAGATCATTATGTGGTTCAGGTGAATTAGATGAAGGTTCCTATATAGCAAAATTATTCTGGCCCACATCTGGCCCTCATCCCCATTTCATTTGGCCCACTTGATGCATGGACTGACAGCACTTGGGTGAACTGTTCCCAGTTGCAAGATGTGGGCTACATACAGTGGTAACCCTACTTACGATTTTAATCCGTGCAGAAGCCGAACTCGTTAGCTGGTTTGCTCGTTAGCTGGATGCATTTTCCCCATAAGAATACATGTAAAACTGATTAATCCGTGTCAGCCGGCCAATATACAGTATACTTTAATATGATAAATAATGTGTTTATATGTTTTTTTTTTTTAAATAAACGAGACGACGACGGTGCTCGTGTAGGCTGGCGGCTAAGGAGGACAGGAGGACGGGCGTACGTGTATGGCATGGTTACACTTATCATATGAAAAGTAAAAGTAAAA
>BRDA01041010.1:15149-29933 GCA_036984385.1 Crenuchus spilurus
TTTCAATTTATTAATAGTAAACCTATAGTTTACGGGTTCAAGAAACTCCTAAAAACCGAGCTCTTCAAAGAGCACCTGCTCTAGTGATCCCAAATACTCCCCATGAGTACTGATATGCACTCGGCATTTGATATCCAAATGATAATTATTTAACTTTAGTATTTTCCGCATTTGTACTTTCACACTATTGTAAGTCGCTTTGGATAAAAGCGTCCGCTAAATGCAATGCAGTGTAATGTAATGTAATGTAATGTAATTAGCCAACTGCAAAAATCCGATAATGATCATAAGATTGGTGTGCATGTAAACTTCTCAATGCAACATGTATGTTGATTCTTCTGATGAGAACATAGTCTTCCGAAATTAGCAGAGGTTAATGGTGTGTACGTACCTGGGGAAGGAGAACAGAGCATAACCATAGGTACCCTCTCCATCTCATCATCACCACCTACACATACGTATGAACCAGAGAAATACATTTTTAATAAGACCATGGGCACATGCTCAACAATATAAATCTATATATCACCACATGCAATTAGAGTTCTAACAGAAGCAGGGTGGTTGGTATAAAATGAGAGGCCCAAAACGTCTTACCCACAGTTTTCCTCCTTTCCTCAATATCAGGGGAGCTTTCGCAGGCCATGAAAGCACAGCACTGATACGCATACGGCACTGATATTGACCTAAAGAAAAAAAGACAGGATAAGTTCAGCTAAAGCAGAGTTGAGCTCAAACTGAAGCACCCCTTGTTTGAACTGAATCTTTCTAAGTGCTCATGTAAAAAGGCTGATTTTAGGTGAAGGGGAACATTTTTAAGGCATTATTCAAACTAACTGAACTAGGACATGGAAGAGCCCTGAATGAACTGTAATCATTCAAACTACTTGGCATGGCTCACCTGAGCTTGGGCAGGCTCTTGGCGGTCAGGCTGTTCTTCATGTCTGGATTGCCTGTTAGCTTGAGCTGGTTCAGGGCACTTAGTCCAGCTGTGGGCACACTGGCTAAAAAATTCATACTCAGATCCCTGGAGAGATGAAAAAGGCATCCATGTATACATGTAGAGATCTATGTATGTATATGTTGTATATTATATTCATTCATTACACACAGACTGATATATTTCAAATGTTTATTTTTTATTTTATTTTGATGATTATAACTGACAACTAATGAAAATTAGAATATTGTGAAAAAGGTTCATTATTGAAGACACCCGGTGCCCTTCGCCTCTCTATTAATGTGCTTGGACACAGAGCTCTGTGAACAGCCAACCTCTTTAGCAATGACCTTTTGTGTCTTGCCCTCAAGGTGTCAATGGACGTCTTTTGGACAATTGTCAAGTCAGAAGCTTCCCCATGATTGTGTAGCCTACAGAACTAGACTGAGAGACCATTTAAAGGCATTTGAAGGTGTATTGAGTTAATTAGCTGATTAGAGTATGGCACCAGGTGTCTTCAATATTGAACCTTTTCACAATATTCACATTTTCTGAGATACTGAATTTGGGGTTTTCATTAGTTGTCAGTTATAATCATCAAATTTAAAAGAAATAAACATTTGAAATAATATCAGTCTGTGTGTAATGAATGAATATAATATACAAGTTTCACTTTTTGAATGGAATTACTGAAATAAATACATTTTTTCATTATATTCTATTTTTATAACCAGCACTTGTAGTTGTTGCTGAATAAATTGATTCTGAAGTGTGTGATATAGATGTGAAGTTTGCACAATGCAATTTTAAGTTGCTTGGTATCTGTTAGCTACATTAGCCTTGTTAGTCCACTGCAAAACTAAAACAAACTACATATATCAGATTTTTTTGGGGGGAATGTATGTACTATTCCTTTAATGTATGACAATGTCTACATAAACAGAAACAGCTAATTTTACTATACCATCTCTACTAAATGACAAAGTTGCACACTTATACTGGACTCACAGGTTAGTAAGAGCGCTGAGAGAGAGGAAGGCATCTCGATCAATGAACTTGATCTGATTCCTGCTCAGGTCTCTGTATAGAAACACAGATTTCAGTAGAAGATACATATATCATAACAGTGATGAACAGTAGAGACATCTGTTTAATGTCAAGTGTTGAATTAAAAGGCCTTCTTACAGAACTCTGAGGTTGGTCAGGCCTTGGAAGGTATCTCGGTCTATTTGCTGGATGTGGTTGTGTTGTAGGGTTCTAGAGAGAAGTGACATGATTGATTCCAAATCAAACCATTCAACCATAAATAAATGAAAAATAATAGAAAAGGAGAGACAAACGTTATTCAGTGTTTGATGATGTAATGGAAAAGAAAGGAAGACACTCACATATCCTGGAGGCTCCCACAGCCCTGAAAAGATGGCAGCACTTCAATCTCATTGTAGGATAGATCTCTGTAGGGACACACACACACACACACATTTCATTACATTACATTTAATATCTCACATTCTATACAATTACACAGAGTCCTTGCAACTCAGACTTTATTGGAAAAGAGTCGTTCATACAAATAAAATAAGCTTGGTTACCAGGCACACAGCGCTCTATAACAGGTAGTGTGTGTGTGTGTGTGTGTGTGTGTGTGTGTCTGCTGCTCCTCTGGGAGGTCATTAGAGCCGAGTTTAAACCCCCTCACAGCTCACACTCTGCAGTGCCCCTGCTGCAGAGCACACTGCACTCTGGCCCATTAGACAGCAGTGTGTGTGTTCATATTGGGGTTTGAAAATGATATAAAAGCATAATGTTTGATTACATGACTGGCATGTACAGTATCAATCACTGTATTACGACAATGAATGGTTAAAATTTTTTATGCTAGATGTTAAACATTTTGTATGCAAGATTATACACTAAAATTAGTTTTAGTCAAATTATTTTCACTCTCTAGTGTTGATTTTAAGGTTACGGAACCCACAAAAAAATCTAATTTTCTGTGTAAAAATGCAAAGGAACTTAGGCCACAGCAAACTCTCCTGTGGCAATGTAAAGGCACCTTGCCTTTAGTCTAGTCAAATCCCCTCACAGCAATGTAAAGTCACTTGGTCCGTGGCTTAGTCAAATCTCATCTTTTTAGCTTTTTTCAGTCTTGTTAGCAGTACAATGACTGGATATAAATTAGGAAATTGATTTAGTCAGTCCATCCCTTTCTATTACTTCACTCAATTAACTCCTTGGTTGACTTGGCTCTGGGTTTTGAGGCACAGAATAAGTACATTTTGACGCTTTGCCAATTAGTCAGGACACATTTTCAGGCTGACTTTGTTCCCTCCTGAAACTGATGCCGTTTTTATTTACAATATCAATAAAGATGAATAATGCAAGTCTACAGGCTACCAAGTCATGACTATTAGCCCATAAATGTCAAAACAGTCAATAAACAAGAAAAAATCACTTCTATCATAGAGGCCCTATAAGAATTACAAATGCATTCAAATGGTGGAAAACCAGTGACTTACGTAGGTCTTCCAGAAAGCAAGAGTACTGTTATTTCTCACAAAATTATTCTTTGGATAACTAAATGATACTAGTTCATTCATTTGTCACTTTATAAAGTACAGTGGTACCCCTACTTACGAGCATCCCTACTATCGAGTATTCCAGGTAACGAGTCGAGATCTCGGAATATTTTTGTTCCAGGTAACGAATAAAATTCCAAGTAACGAGTAGCGTAAATTAGTTCAAGTATGCCAACTGCTAGGGGCGCGGCGGTCGTAGCATCCCCTAGATGCTAGTGTAGAAGAAGAGGTCAGTCATTACCTTTGACCGCTGTCCAGTGAAAGTGAAAGTGCTAGTGAAAGTGACGCTAAGGTAGCAAAAGGTAGTGAACAAGAAAGTTAGATACATTTTACTTTTACTTTTCATATGATAAGTGTAACCATGCCATACACGGACGCCCGTCCTCCTGTCCTCCTTAGCCGCCAGCTGACACGAGCGCCGTCGTTGTCTCCACAAAGGTAAAGGGCTCATTTATTTTTCTATTATCATTCTATTTAATATTATTTGATACATTTTAACTATATAAAAAAAACCCATATAAACACATTATTTAGCATATGAAAGTATACTGTATATTGGCCGGCTGACACGGATTAATCAGTTTTACATGTATTCTTATGGGGAAAATGCATCCAGCTAACGAGCAAACCAGCTAACGAGCTCGGCTCCTGCGCGGAATAAAACTCGTAAGTAGGGTGACTACTGTAGTTAATTGGACTTCTGTTACAGTTCTAACCACTGGAAGAGCTGACTTTGCTATATTTACATAAATAACATGAAAAAATCTAAAATCTTAGGCAGATCAATGTTTTCAACATTTTGCTTCCAACCGAGAAATTACTACAAAATTTTACTACAATAATTACAAAGGTTAACCCAAAGGTTTCCCTCTGTTATCATGCATACCATTCATGACACTACCTCCACCATGTTTCAGAATGACGTGGTATGCTGTAGAGTGTCTGAAACTTTATTAACTTATATTTTTATAGTGAAGATCTAAATATAAGTCTACAGTTGTTTGCACAGTTCATCATAATGCTGTCAATTTACTGACAAGTGAAGATGGAAAACAGATTTTATTATATTATCTACTTAATATTTTAAAAAATGTATATGAAATCAAACATTATTCTTTAAACTACAATTTGCTTTCATTATTTTGACCTTACCTATCTTACACATCTTGTCCTGATCTTATTGATAGTGCTATAAATGTATGTACCCCAAACTTTAAAGTGTATTGCTATAAAGGCTCTAAATATCTGAAGCTTAAACAAATAACCTATGTTTGTTAAGGATTTTCAATAACTTGTATTTGTGGCATAAATGACATACAGCCACTATATGTGGCATGGCTTTCAGTGACATTTAATTACCGATAGCTTGGGGTTCTCTGCTGTTTGATTGACATTTGTTTCTAGGACTTTTGAGTGCTGGGTCAATGTGTGAATGGCTGCTTCTGTTGTGTCATTTTATGACACCACAGTTGTTGGCTGAGGATGCCTGGCCATGTGTGCATGTGTGAGCGTGAAAGAAACTTCAAGCAACTTTACTTCTTAACATTTTATGCATAATAAAACAAGATTAAAACTATAATTTATTCATTAACCATGCATCTTGTAGACTACCCATTCATTTACTACTGGTCATTTTGAAACAGATCATTTTCCCACTAGACAAGTTGTTTGCACACAGACTAAAACATGTTAGCATGTCGTATCCGAGCTTTCTGTGTGCTACATTTTATATCACTGTATTAAAGATGCATGATTATTCCTTTACTAGAGAATACACTGATTTTTTCAGAGCGAGTAAGCACGTATACTTAAATTGTTTAAAGATAAATTGTGAATGATATGTGACTTTGCAATAACAATAACAATCTACAATGTATGGGTTTGTTAGATTGCTTTGTTTACAAACTAAATAATAACAAAAATTAAAGTGTAGAAATGGCCACGTTTTGGTGTTGGGCTTAAAGGGGTCATTTGAATGCACATGTTAAATGGTGAAGAAAGAGATCTAGTGTGTACATGCAGTGTCTAGATACTGAAGTCTTACAACACATTCACATGCACAGCCATGTTCAGGGGCATCTTGGGGGGTTCTGAAAGTGAAGTTTGTGTGCATGTTTGTTGAAGTTCCCTGCCAGGAGACACTGCCTCCAACCACATCCCTCAAATTTAATGCACTCCTGCGCTAAGCTCTCAATGTCTTTACACTCTAACTATGACCCAGTACAGCTGTACAGAACAGAGGTTTAACTCACAGTGTATGGAGCACCGACAAGTCCTCACACAGATCTTCAGGTACAGCTTTGATCTTAGTGCCTGTTAGAGTGCTGGAAAACACACATTTATAGTTCTTGTCAAAATGCTGGAGAACACATGGGCGGTCTCCAGTACAGTCAATGTATCAACTAATCTGACAGTGTTCTTAGCCGACACTGAACAAAGCGATGCTTTGAATTTACTTAACTCAGATGCAGTGTCACATCAAAAATTATAATATTATGAAAAAGTTTGTTTTTCAAAATTTTATTCAAAAATGTAAAAAAAAAAAATATTCATTACATGTAAACATTTTACTGCTGGTCATACAACTCATGATAAGTCCAGAATCTCAATTATTACAAGTGTGAGTTAATTACTATTGAAACAGTATTAACATAAACATCAACACAAAGGCTTGACGTCAGTCGCTTCAGGTGTGATGAATCTAAAACATTTTACAGTGTACATTTGTTAATACATTTTTAGAGTACTGTTTTGATCCTTGTGCTTTTTACACACTTGCGAAATTAATTCTCTGCAATTTAACACAATCCGTGCAGTGAAACACACTTTTACACACTAGTGAACACACACTAGGGCGCAGTGGGCAGCCCTAGTCACAGCGCCCGGGGAGCAGTTAGAGCAGTGGTTCTTAACCTTTTTTGAGGCACCGAACCCACCAGTTTCATATGCGCATTCACTGAACCCTTCTTTAGTGATAAATAAAATATGATTTTTTCCAAATTCAAGACATGGTATATGTTTTTTTTTACTGGTGCACAAAATGAGCCGTGCATGAACATCACCTTGTTCAAAGAACAAAACCAACACAGTGCATGAACTCACAACAAATTACGGTATTACTTTATTCTGGCCCTGATAAAATATTTCGGCCTCATAACAGAATTTTAGCCCCAAAAAATATTTTTTAACCATTTTACTAATGAAAAATTAATTTGGATTTTTTAAAAGAATGTACCATTTTTTTAATAGCTTATATTTTAATTTTTTTTATTTTATTAGTTTTTTTGTCATTTTGAATACACAAAATACTTTTTGGGGGCCAGAATAAAGCATTGCCCAAATTACACTGACAAATCAGTGTGACTTCTGCTGTTGTTCTTGGGAGACCAGTTCAGATATGCGTGGCTTCACCTTGGAAAGTGCTACTCTCATGAAATCTTCACAGCAATGCCTGTTCCTTTTTTTCGCTTTTATGTCTCAACATATTTAGTATGGATTAAGAAAGAAACCACACGACGTACAACTACGACAGCCGTTGACTACTGTGCGCGCTAAATTTCCCGCAGCACTGATTGGCCAAGCAATGTAACGTGATCCTCTGCAGCAAGTGATGATTAAGCGGGGGCGTGTCATCATGACTTTACATAAGTGTGTTTTTACCTCCATGGCAGAGGCTCCTCCGAACCCCCGAGACCGACTCATCGAACCCCAAGGGTTCGATAGAACCCAGGTTAAGAACCACTGAGCTAGAGGTTAGCTAGACCTGTTGGATCTGGGAACAGGAACTGTAAACATTGTGAAAATTATGTACAATACTGGTGCATCTCCAAAAAGTAGAATATCAAAAGTTAATGTGTTCTTCCGGCTGCCTCAAATGAAGAACACATTAACTTTGATATTCTACTTTTTGGAGATGCACCAGTATGTACATAATTTTAACAAAAATGTTTACAGTCTAATGCCAGAGTTCACAATTAACACACTTTTAGTTAAAACATCTACCAGGAACAGATTGTGAAAAAAGCTCCCGGCCTCAGAGTGTCCCACACTCTCAAAATTTAAATCTAGTGTCAAACATTTGCTAATTCCTTGACATGGATTGTAATTATAATGAATTATTTGCTATGTGAAGTTTGTTCATTTGTTCTTTTACTGATGTAAATTTACTGAAGTTATTGCTGCTTTCATTCACTGCCCGCACACTAATATTTACTCTCTTTTCTCTCTCTCTCTCAGCACTGTTTCTGACTTTTTTTGCATCTGCTAGAGATACAGATACACTCCGTCACTGAGTATAGACTGAAAAACTTATATCATTTAGATTGCTCATGCAAATCTACTACAACATCCATAATGTTTACTTCTTCCTGTTAACACTATCTTAACTTTATACAAAGAGTCAAATATATATTCTCCAATGTTGCTGCACCTGATCTCTGTTCAATTCAATTATCTCAGCTACCTGTTATCTCAGCTATTATATAGCTATAGCTATATTTGGTCCCCTCACTCTAGAATATATGTATGGAACCTTGGTCAAATGAGTTTTATTTAAAATATCATAAAATATTTAAGAAAAGGATCACTTTAAATACACATATTCTCAACAGCCACACAATATTTCTCATTATTCTTGGGGTATTATATTGTTTTATTGGACTGCATTATATTAAAACATCATTGGTGTCTTGCATCCACAGTCTAAATGTACCTTCCTTTATTGCGTCATGTCATAGAAAGATTCCTGTGTATATATTCAGTGTATAGAGTCGTGTGTATGAAGAACTCACAGGCTCTCTAAATTCCCTGTTCCAGTCAGGCTGGGAAAGTCCTGCACCATACTGGCACCACGCAGCATCCTAGATCACACAAAAAAACACATTCGTGAATATCCATTTAAAAGTGCAATTTAACACCACCATCGCAGCTTAAAAATTGTGCAAGATCAACTGACTAATTAAGGAAAACATCCAATAGATGACTGTCAGGGGAAAGCTCTCACTATGACAGATTGCAATATTGGTATTAAAGAAAGCTGCAATATTATTGTGTGTTATGAGCATCTGACCAAATGTCCCAGGTGAGTTGTTTTATTTCCTGAAAATTATTTTGGTTAAAACAATGTACTCCTAGCTTTAATCATGTCATCAGCAATGTGTGCTTGTCATATTGCAAATGTAAGACATATAATTGGATATACATAATTGCTATATTGTGTACTCTACATATCAGAAGCTCTAGTGAGTATCAAAGGAATATAACTGTAATATAGAATTAAACAATAATATTGAGTTCCATTGCTAGATTTATAATTAGCTCCATTTGGGAGGAATTCAATTAATGCCTTTTTTGTTTCCCCAAATAATACAGGGTGCATCAAAAATCAGGAACATATACCTATCTGACGCGTAATCCCTTTTCACAGTGACCATAAATGCCATTTTTTGTTCATTTGAAGATCACTCTATAATATAGTGGAACCTTGACTTACGAGTGTATCAACTTACAAATTTTCCAAGATACAAGCTGGTACTCTGTAAATGTTTTGCTTTATGATGTGAACCGAGATCTGCATTATGACCACGCGAGCTTACGCCAATCGCCACTAGGAGTCACTAATGAATGTGAGTGAGTGCCAATATCAGTGCTGAGAAGAAGAAAAGGATTATGTCCTTGGATATAAAGCACAAAATAATCAAAATAACATGAGCGAGTTGTGCGTATTGCATAGTGTGAAAGTTAAATTTAGCAGTAAATTGTAGTAATAAGTGTGTAGTGCATAAGTTAAGTGATAGAGCACGAAATCTCCTCATCTCCGCCACCTCTTCGTCAGATCTTCAAGGTAAATACACGTAATAAAACCAGTTCATTTCTTTACATTCTCTTTTATCATGTATTATTATTTTTATATTATTTGTTACTTACATTTTTCTTATTTAAAAACAAGTAAAAAATGCTGTGGTTTTCTGGGGAACTTGAATGGATTAATAACATTTCAATTCATTTTAATGGGGACCTTTAATTTAATCAAGAGTTATGGGCTCAGTCACAGAACAAATTAAACTCATAAGTCAAGGTTTCACTGTATATTTTTATAACATTAATTGGTTAAATGTAGTTGGGATGTGCAAGATCTACAAACCTGAACTCAGCATTGAATTTTTTCATTTTTGTTCGATTTAACATTATTATTATTTTTTTTCATTATTGTATTTAGACTGTAATGTTTTAATCTGGGCAGTTGTAGTTAATTTTTTTAAATGATCAGAGTTGAAGTTGAGCAGTGAGTTTCGTCTCAGCTCAATCGTCTTTGTGAGGAGGTCTATAATAGCTGTAGCTGCAGGCCCGGCTACCCCTCCCTCTCCACTTTCACATTTAATCTCAGAATTATAAGGCTGTCACAGGAAAATATTTATTAGTTTATAAGAATTTAAAATGTAAAGCAAGCCAATTTGCCTGACTTTTGCATCCTGTCCATTAGGGGACCTGAACTCAATAATCACCTAAAAAGACCAGACCTTTGCATCCTGTCCATTAGGGGACCTGAACTCAATAATCACCTAAAAAGACCAGACCTTTCTGTCAAAATACTTCAATAAAACTTCTCTCATGCCACTCTAAGCAAATCCAGACCTTAATTGAGGTTTCACATACTAGTTGATGTAATTTAGGATACAGTATGTCTATGAGCTTTAAAAATGAACAGGAACTTGTGTAGTTAAATGCTGCATCCAGCACCTTGGACAACTACAAAGTGCTGATGCTTCAAAAAACACAATAACTAGTCTGACATAAGATCTGAATGTTGTTTTCATGGGTGCAGAGAAATTTTGGTGATGTATTTTGATGGAAGGGATTGTTAGGGTGACTACTAACAATATTAGCCTCATAGTTCTAGTTGTAACTTAACTAGAACTAAACTAGAGCATCATTTGGACTACAAAGACGTCTTGGCTGATTGAGTATATTTGGCGGAAGTGGAAAACGATGTAATTCTGATTTTGTATATGAATCATTGTAAAACATGATGAAGAATTAAATAAATCTATAGAGCATCACACATATATTTAAATCAGAATGTTTAACTCTGCTGTATGCTGCAAATTTAACCGAAAAAGCTCAAATATTGCAGTTCTTTCTTCACTATTCCTCAGCCCCAGGACTGACTGTGAGAGATGTTAACAGAGAATCTTCAGTAAAAGAAAACTCACAGAGAGTGAAGGTCTGACAGATTCTGGAAGGCTGACCTCCCCACGAAGGAGAGAGGGTTGTCATAGAGATGACTGCAGACAGACATAATGTATGAAAATTCAGAATAAAATGCAGAATATTTATGAATAAACACATTTTTGAATGCTTGTCATTTTATTCACATTTTATTTGCATTCATTATACCTGTCAGAATGTACTTACATTGTGCGCAGCAGTGGATTCTTATAAAAAGCCCCCTCAGGTATGGTGGCTATATTATTGCTATGAAAGCCGCTGTTGGAAAAAAAAAACATTATTAAATGAAAATGGCTATATTGTAACATCATTCATAATCTCTCTCTCTCTGAGACACACTGTTAAAGGATGCAGCTTTTGGAATAACATTTTATTGATCAATTCTCCAAAGATGAGTCATCCAGCAATACCTCTTTCAAACACTAGATGGCACAGACTCGTAAATGGATCATCAAGGCTGAAATGGAGCGAATGCTGAAATAACAGTACTACTCTAACAAAAGTGACCGAATTTGCCATAAACAAGAGAGAACAATGTATGAAAATGACTTCACTTGTGAATGATGTGGATAAAGCAAGGTGCTCTGTTCATATCATCCAGCCTTTTCCTGTTCCTATGATTATAAAAACAGGAAATGATACTCATGACATTGATAAACATGACAATGGAGTGTCCATATGACACATTCTCACTGTGCAGTGAAATCAATTATCTATCTATCTATCTATCTATCTATCTATCTATCTATCTACATCCCCATCCATCCCTATCCATCTGTCTATCCATCCATCTCTACCCATATCTACATCCATTTCTATCTATCTATCCATCCATCCATCCATCCATCCATCCATCCCCTTATCTTTTCATATATTCATATCTGTCCATCCATTTTCTTTCTATCTATCTGTCTGTCCATCCATCTCTACCGATATCTATTCAGCCATTTCTATCTATCTATCTATCTATCTACATCCCCATCCATCCCTATCCATCTGTCTGTCCATCCATCTCTACCCATATCTATTCATCCATTTCTATCTATCTATCTATCTATCTATCTATCTATCTATCTATCTATCTATCTATCTATCTATCCATTCATCCATCCATCCCCTTATCTTTTCATATATTCATATCTGTCCATCCATTTTCTTTCTATCTATCTGTCTGTCTGTCCATCCATCTCTACCGATATCTATTCAGCCATTTCTATCTATCTATCTATCTATCTGTCTGTCTGTCTGTCTGTCTGTCCGTCTGTCTGTCCATCCGTCTATCTATCTGTCTGTCTGTCAACCCATTCCATATATTCATTCATTTATCTGTCTGCCCATCCATCTCTACCCATATCTATTCAGCTATTTCTATCCATCCATCCATCCCCTTATCCTTTCATATATTCATATCTGTTCATCCATTTTCTATCCATCCATCCATCCATCCATCCATCCATCCCCTTATCTTTTCAAATATTCATATCTGTCCATCCATTTTCTTTCTATCTATCTATCTGTCTGTCTGTCTGTCCATCCGTCTATCTATCTGTCTGTCTGTCTGTCAACCCATTCCATATATTCATTAATTTATCTGTCTGTCCATCCATCTCTACCCATATCTATTCAGCTATTTCTATCCATCCATCCATCCCGCCATTTCTATCTATCTATCTATCTATCTGTCTGTCTGTCTGTCTGTCTGTCCGTCTGTCTGTCCATCCGTCTATCTATCTGTCTGTCTGTCAACCCATTCCATATATTCATTCATTTATCTGTCTGCCCATCCATCTCTACCCATATCTATTCAGCTATTTCTATCCATCCATCCATCCCCTTATCCTTTCATATATTCATATCTGTTCATCCATTTTCTATCTATCCATCCATCCATCCATCCATCCATCCCCTTATCCTTTCATATATTCATATCTGTTCATCCATTTTCTATCTATCTATCTATCCATCCATCCATCCATCCATCCATCCCCTTATCTTTTCAAATATTCATATCTGTCCATCCATTTTCTATCTATCTATCTATTTATCTATCTATCTATCTATCTATCCCTATCCATCCATCCATATATCTTTTCATATACTCATATCTATCCATCCATTCCTATCTATATATCTGTCTGTCTCTAATCATTCATCCATCCATATATACTGTATCCTTCCATATACATAAAATGCAGAATGTTTTCTTGCTGCTATAAGGGTACTTTTTCTGGTGCTCTGTTAGGTCAGCTCTGATATGTCTATTGTACTGTATAAGCTTACAGAACACTGTAATTTCCTTCACTCTCTGAACGTCAAAAACACAGTGGCACTCTAGTTTCTTTATTCTTGTCTCCATTCTTGTGATTGACAGGTAAGGGAGGGGTGGGCGGGTTTTGTGCACCTGGCCTGAGTAAACTCACACCTGCTTCACACCTACGTTTTGTTTCTTTTGTCTCCTGTCAGAGGGAGGCAGAGAAAAACTGATTTCTTTTGATCTGTGAGGTACCAACCCCCTTACACTCCACAACTTCCTCTAAAAATCACACAAAGAGAAGGAGAGAGAGAGAGAGAGAGAGAGAGAGAGAGACTGTAGAGTGGAAAAAGTCTTGCCAATACGTACAGTTCTTTGAGTTTGGGTAGAGTCTGGATGGCCTCTGGGAAGCTTTTCAGGTTGTTAAAGTTGAGGTCTCTGAGAAGAGCATAAAAAGAGTGATTATATAACGTTAGCAAAGCCAACACTTCTGCTGCTGTTGTCCACCTTGCCAAGCTCAGCAGCTGCTTTACTTTCCTTTTTAATGCTAATGCAGCAGCAAAGCACTCTAAGGTCCAGCTACGATGCTGCATCTCAGGGATTAGCTTTACTACGAGGATCTGAGGCTGGATCTTAGTGGTAGGATAAGCAGAGAAGTATGATCACAATAATTAGGCAGAAGGACTGTGATACTCCACACTGTGAAGTCAAAGGCATTTGCAGATTCTAAGACAGCATCAATAAACAGCTTTTCAGAAATCCTGGTTTAATGGACTAATGAGAGTCATAGTAGCAATAAACCAGGCATTAGTGTGTCTTTATTCAGACATAAAACATCTGTCAGTCTCTAAATGAGGCAGAGACACATCTTTTGCCTTTTACATGGAAATGGTCCATACGCGAGTCTCATTAGTCTTATGCGCATTTGGGTAAAGGCCATTTTTATACATTTTTGGTGTGAAAGACCATCACATGAATGAGTTGTACATTAGTGTAGTTAATGTTATCTCAGATACTGAGTGGCATCAATATTTAGCCTTGATTACTGTTAATATGTGTACTTTTATTATATATTGTTATCAAATAAAATGATGTAGTATAGTGGTACCTTGAGATACGAGTTTAATTTGTTCTGTAACAGAGCTCGTAAGTCAACTGGTATACCAAACAAATTTCTCCCATTTAAAATAACTGAAATGGATTTCATCCGTTCCAGCCCTGTGAAACATCCCCAAACCATCCTACATTATGGACAAAAAGTGCGCGCTGTACAGTAAAATCTCTTCCGCATCCGACTGCTGCCAAGAAATTCAGCAACTGGCTGAAGAATGGGATGCCATGGTTCGTTCTTTGCAGTTTAGTACAAAACAGTTTTCACTCAGAAGCAGCAGCAAGTCTCATGTTCAGGGCCGGCGCTCACATATCACGGGCTGTGTCTGGGTCTTTCGTCCGCGCAAAATAATATTAACAGTATTTAACATAATTAAATCGGTTTAAGGGTTTAAAACATTTTTACTATCAAATTTTTTCAAAAAGTATGCAAGAAGGAATACAGCGCACGAGACTGGACTTGATTCTGAGGGTAACACGTGAGAAAGAATGAGATGCAGGTGTTGTGCTGCCCATACTGGACCTTTGCGCCAACGCGCCAACTAGCACTAGCCACTCGTATCTTTGAATTTCGCTCGGATCTCAAACAAAAATACGGACGGAGTCACAGCTCGTATCTTAAAAAAATTTGTATGTTGGTCTGCTCGTATCTCAAGGTACCACTGTATATACAATCA
>BRDA01041013.1:6737-26257 GCA_036984385.1 Crenuchus spilurus
GGACTATTCCTAATTCGCCCACACTATTACTTATTATTTTCATAATATGAGAACATTTTTCTGTAGCGATGGTCCCAACGGTCCAAACACTTTTACGAAAGTGACCATTTGGAAGGCTCCCCCCCACGTCCCTAAAAACGTGATTTATCTTTTCTTTTACTTGTTATATTACTAAATAAAAAAATACGAAAACACTAACCCACGAAATCTAAAATAGTTATCTATCTATCTAAAATAAATGTATCATAGTCGAACTCATACCGTCAAAAGACCGACCTCCTAAACCCCCTAGACCGTTGAAATCTAAAGCACCCAATCACAAAAGCATAAAAAAATAAATCATTATATTGTTCATTTTCTTTTCTATTTAGTGCAAAAATCCCTGCACCCCCCCTCGGAAGGTTTACCAGTGAAAGCATTTTCACAAACCTGGCAACCCTGGTAGCGATGTCTTTTTACAAGAGTATAATACTTTTATTATTCATTATCACACCCGCTTAATCCTTATCAGGGTCGCGGTTAGTCCCCTACCCCCTCACTGGGCGCAGGGCATTACACCATTCAACTAAGCCCAGGACAGGGCGCCAGTCCATCGCTGGGTGACACACACACACTTTTAGAGTACCCAATTCACCTGACCTCCATGTTTTTGGACTGCGGGAGGAAACCGGAGACCCCGGAGGAAACCCACGCAGACACGGGGAGAACATGGAAACTCCAAATGGGGAATCGAACCCAAGACCCCAGCGCTGAGAGGCGAACGTGCTAACCACTAAGCCACCGTGCCACCCTCTACTTTTATTATATCTTTGTATTTATATATTACAAGAAAAATATGATTCTTGTGTGTTGTATGTCAAATTAACAATGATATGATTATTATTCTTAAGAATTATAGACGACCAGCTCTGTTTACGGAGTTGCGATTAGGGTTGCCAGATCCCCAAAAACCTCCAGGCCGATGTGTGACAGAAAACTGCCATAAACAAGCACCTTTTCTGCATTTTTGGCAGTTTTCCTTTCAGCATCTGGACTTGTAAACCAGCGTTTTTTCAAGTTGGCTAGTAGTCCGTGTTCTCCTGTCACTGTAAGTTCTTAACATGTATGTTTGTTCTGCCTGTGTAAGAAACCTAAAACTGACCATTTCCATACGGAGTGGAGTACTTTTTTACTGTCATTTTTGAAGTGTGTTTGTCTTGACTGCATTATTGGGGTCAGTCTTTTCACACATGAAGATCATTAAGTCCAAGTATTGTTCCACTATGACTGATGATCATTTGGAGGTTTGCTTGAGGCTGGCTATCAGCAACTACTGTCCAGACTCTGCATCCCTGACTGATTCCATTCAGTGCAAGTCATCAGAGTAAAGTAGGCCAATGACAAAACATGTACACAGTTGCATTGTGTATTAAGGGTTCATGTAGTTATTCAAGGTACACCAGCATACATTTTACACATAAATTGTCAGTATATTTATAAATAAATATGTCTTGCATTTTTATATTAGGTAGATCATTTTGACTTAGTCATTAGATAAGTAGCTCGCAGGCTGAAAAAGTGTGTGCACCCCTGCGCTACATCATGACATTATATGCCCATTGACTGCGCACAGTTTGTAGTGAAAATAGCTCGAGAAACCATGAAATGAACGCTAACACCACTGTACAGACTTCAGAGAGCAACTCAAGGTAGAAGCGAAGTAAACGGGACCAGAACTAAACAGAGAGCACACTGAAAGAGGAGGGAGTTAACGTTAGCTTAGTAAAAACGTTTAACCTAAATGTGGCGGTGGTTGGGACTTGGATAGACTGGGGCAGCTGGGCCTAACTTTGTGCGCAAACGTGCAGCAATAAATGAGAGTAGGTCAGATTCTGATGCCACTTCTGAAGAAGAAGAGCTCTGAAGACGTGGTTCAAATAATATATATATACATAGAAAGATAGATCAAATGCATTCAGTGGCACTTATTTCTCTTATTTTTACAGCATAAAATTTGGCTAGTGGAAATTCTGATTGGCCGGTAACTTTAGAGAGTTACCAGCCACATTGGCTGGTGATCAAAAAAGTTAATTTAGAACCCGGGTCTTCTAATTTATTTATTTTAATTTTATTCAGTTGAATATTCTTGTTTAAGTTTATAATTGATGTTACCCATTGGGTAAAAATAAATGGGTCAGTTTTTCTCATACATGCTGTTGTTAAATATTGTTTTCTGTTTGAAAAATATCACTCGTTCAAGACTTTTTTTAATTTACAGTACAAAATAAGTCATAAAAGTGTATAATTTGTGCTGATATCGTTATCGGACGATATCGGTATCGGCCATTCCTCAAGGTTGCGATATCGGTATTGTATTGGAAATGAAAAAACTGTATCGGGACACCCCTAATAAGAGCTTTACAATAAAGAAGGGTTCCAGGTGTGACTTGAAAGTTAAGGCTAGTCAATTTCTTGTTTTGTAGGCAAGCATCAGGGTTTTGAATCTGACCCGAGCAGCTGCAGTGAACACAGTAGTGGAGTGACATGGGAGAACTTGGGCTGATTGAAGACCAGCCAAGCAGCTGCATTCTGGATCAGCTGCAGGGGTCTGATGGCTCACATAGGAAGACGAGCCAGGAGTGAGTTGCCGTAATCAAGTCTTGAGATGATGAGAGACTGAAAAAGCACCTCGGGGGGCATCCTGAGTTAGAAAGGGTTGGATTTGTCGAATGTTAAAGAGAAGGTACTGTATTTGTGTGACTGAGCCAAGTTTGCCATGTAAGTAGAAAAACATAACTGGTTCTCTAGGATCACGAAATGATAATGAAAAAGTTGATTTATTTCAGTAATTCCACTGAAAAAGTGAAACTTGTATATCCATTCATTACACACAGACTGATATATTTCAAATGTTTATTTCTTTTAATTTTGATGATTATAACTACAACTAATGAAAATCCCAAATTAAGTATCTCAGAAAATTAGAATATTACTTAAGACCAACACAAAAAAAGGATTTTTAGAAACGTTGGCCAACTGATACAACTGAACAATGTTGGACACTGCACACAGTGCCAAAGCTACCAGTACCTGGTTTAAGGACCATGGTATCCTTGTTCTTAACTGTCCAGTAAACTCGCCTGACCTTAATACCATAGAAAATCTATGTGGTATTGTGAAAATGAAGATGTGATACACCAGACCCAACAATTCAGAAGAGCTGAAGGCCACGATCAGAGCAACCTGGGCTCTCATAACACCTGAGCAGTGCCACAGACTGATCGACTCCATGCCACACCGCACAGTATTCCAGGCCAAAGGAGCCCCAACTAATTACTGAGTGCTGTACATGCTCATACTTTTCATCTTCACACTTTTCAGTTGGCCAACATTTCTAAAAATCATTTTTTTGTGTTGGTTGTAAGTAATATTCTAAGTTTCTGAGATACTGAATTTGGGATTTTCATTAATTGTCAGTTATAATCATCAAAATTAAAAGAAATAAACATTTTAAATATATCAGTCTGTGTGAATGAATATAGATAAAGAATGAATATAATATACAAGTTTCACTTTTTGAAAGGAATTACTAAAATAAATCAACTTTTTCATGATATTGTAATTTTGTGAACAGCACCTGTAACAGCTGAACACACTCGTGACATTCTTTCTACAATCAAACATTCTTCAGACAGTTCTTTACAAATCACATAAATGTTGGCACTTGTAGGTTTGCTTTGCTTTTCACTTCATCCAAAATCAGCTGGATGGGGTTTAAGTCTGGAGACTGTGCTCCACTCCATGTTTTCAAGCTGACCATCTTGTTTTTGTTTCTGAGGTAGTTTTGCAGAGCTTGGACTTGTGTTCTGGGTGATTATCTTGCTGTAAGATGAACCCTTGACCAACTAGGTGCCTACCTGAAACGTTCTAAAACTTTTGACCAGTAGTGTACATCAACAATATAATAATATTGATAATATTTAGATTAATAATAATAATTAGATAATTAGATAAAAAACTCCAAATGGTGTTGCTTGTACAAACTTGATCCATTTGAGTCCAGATTGAGCCTGAAAAATTCCTCTGAACAGTAAACTAAACAAAGGTTCCAATTTTGTCCTCCTTGAGGCAATCCTATACAAAAGGATGGAACTGAAGCGCGGTGCATTCAGGCTATAGATACACCATTCATTCATTCACTCATTCATTCATTCAGGAATGTTGTCACAGCAACAAGTCACCATGGAGACGGAGCAGTGTGTGTTGTGTGGTTTCTGTGAGAGCTCTGCTCTATTGTATCCAGCTCCCTCTGGAACAGTGGCACACGTTCCCCTGGGGGTTTCCCTATACAACATCTGGCCTTCTCAGCCACCCAGCCCAGCACACTCTGAGCCTGAGCAGGCTACACTCCTTTAAAAGCCTGGCCATGGACACCTGCTGAGAAGGTCAGAGGTCGTCCTCTAGGCAGGCACGCATTAAGGCCGCTCTGCTTGACTGCAGTCTCCTGGAGCCCAATCATAGCCCCAGGGCTTGCCTTTGTCTTGCAGTTTAAAGAGACGTTTCCCGCTCTTTCTAGTGAAAGCGATGGCCAATTCCCATACTAATGCTTTAAATTTGTCACTAGAGCCCACTGGCTCCAAAGCAGAGGCACTGGCTCTGACATCAGAAGCCCCAGCCATCACGCAAACATCTGGCTTAGCCACGTTCAGTAACATGTGATTTACCATTAAGAACTCTCATATCCTGTACAAGTGAGCCAAGCATAAAAAGCTCAGAGGGAGCAAACGCTGTTACATGGGAAATAAAAAAGATTCCCTGAAACTAATGCTGACTTTAGGTTTAAGAGGATTAATGGTTCAGCTTCTTTCATCTGAGATTGGTAGAGGAGGCGTGTTTAATAAAAGGCCTGAAAAGTGAACTACAGAACCTCATGTTCTCATGTTAACTGTTGATGTGGTGTGGCATGTCTGTTCTGCATGACGTCTCTGCTGTCAAAGTACCCTTTTTGATCCCTAAAGAACTTTTCAATGGATATAACTTTTAAGAGTGAATTTTGTAATCATACAGGTTTCCTCAAGGAACCACTTTTCTAATAAATGACAAAGTCAGCATGAAGAAGCTTTAAACTCTTCATAGTGTAAAGACTCTATACCCCAGTACCCCAGAAGCTGTTACAATAGGAACTGTAGGAAATGCTCACCAAAGGCATGATGAGATAGCTGAGTCTGAAATGGATTGTCATGTGTTGAGAGGACCCAAAGGAGTGGACACTAGGACACATCTCTTGTGTGGATGGAGAAGCGTGTGACCCCTGGTGCTCATGGTGATGTCCCTGAACATTGCCTGGACCTTCATCAATCTGCCTGAGCATTGCTCTAGCACAGACAATAGCAGCTTCTCTCTGACTCTGGCAGATGGCTTGCCTTAGGCTGTCCAAGCCAAGCCTCCTTTTGCTTATCCCTGAGTATGATGCACACACGCCCTCACCCATGCACACACTATCACTCATACTCTTTCTGTCTCGCTGTCAGCGTCGCACAAACAATGGGCCTATGGATCTGTGGGTACTTTCATACAAAAGGCTTAAGCACTTTAAAAGACACAAGTGTTGGCAATGGTGCATGAACAGAGAGTAGTTAGTTTTAATGAAAGTGGTTAGTCACTGGATGGCTTGCAGTCATGCAGCATGATAAAGGGAAACTTGTGTATGAATAGCTACCCACAGGACAATTTTACTGCTCAATTTGCTCTTTGATGGCTCATGAGATCTAAAAATCCTTAGGAGAAGTGGCATGAGACAAAAAGGAGACGTGAGGGCTCAGATAAACATAGTAATTCACAGCATCAGAAAGCTCTTGGATGAGAAATTATTGAGTTCATATCAAAATTCTTGTTTGTGGTAAACATGAGTGTTGTCAAATCTAAAGACAATGTGAGACATGAGACTTGTACTAAACCTCAAGAGAAGAGCCAAGAGAGATTATTGAGGAGAAATATCTGAGCATTAGGAGATGCAATAGTCTTCTGCAGGTATGTATTTGGTCTCTTGTTTAATAAAGAGATCCTCTTTTTGCTTTTTCCTTTCCTTTGGTTGAAGGAGGCATCATTCCTATAAAAGCCAGAGCACACCAACCAAACTTTCTGCAATAAACACAGCCGCAGTTATCTTAAAAATATTACGACAAAGAATAGACAAGCCAAAGAACAAGTGTGGGAGAACATTGTAGAGTCCCTCAACCATCAGAGGAATAGCTTACCAACCTAATGTTACTGCTGGTTTATGTTTGTTGCCATTTGTTTGGTCAGCTACTCTCAACTTGAGGTGGATGTCAGTCTATATTTTTTAAAACACACAATAACACGGCAGGGAAAGTCATTACCACAACGCCAGATATCAGCTCCAATCATCTCTGTACAGTAAGCACATTAGAGGCATCTGAAATGATACACCCATGACATGACTGGTTCTGATTCAGTTGAAAAGCATATTTTCTGGAAACTGGCTGAGATGAACATTTTGGGAAAATGAGCCACATAAAATAAGATATCCCATAATAATGGGGCAGCCATGGCCTAGTGGTTAAGGATCTGGTCAGGTGACCTGAAGGTTGCCGGTTTGATCCCCGGGCAGGTCACGACTGAAGTGCCCTTGAGCAAGGCACCTAACCCCCAACTGTAAGTTGCTTTGGATCAAATCTGCTAAATGCCTCAAATGTAAATGTAAATAATATGTTCATTGGCCAAAAAGTAATTTGACCCATCCATGCAGTAAAACACACACACACACACTAGTGAACACATCCACTAGGGGGTAGTTAGTACATGTGCCTGAAGCTGTGGGCAGCCCCTATCCACGGCACCCAGGGAGCAGTTGGGTGTTAGGTGCTTTGCTCAAGGGCACTTCATTTTTGTCCTGCCAGGGATTGAACCATCAACCTTCCCTAACCACCAAGTCATGGCTGTTAATTTCTGCAATTATGCCTCATTTAGACAATCATCAAAACATAATTTAACCCCACATTTTTGGGGCGTCTGATATTTGCATTCAGTTGTACATTTAGTGCCATTGAAGGACACGTGTGATTATTTCAGTTTACACCAGTTGCTAGTTCAGACATAGTTATTTAGATTCATTTATATTTTCACCACTGAGCTGAGAAGGCCATCACCTTTGCTTCAGGGTCCACTGGCACCAATTAGCATTATGTATGTAATGCTAACGGGTGCCAGTTAGCCATGAAAGTGAAGGGGAGAATTAGTCACTGTCCTGGCATTGTGAAGTGGGTGCGTCCACCACTGCCCTGAAGCCCAATATAAATGCTCCGGATGACTCTTTGTGAAAATTAGCATAAAGCTGGCACCAACAGGAGGAGGAGAGTTCATTGAGAGCACGGCCTGCACTTTCTTTAACACATCTGCTGTGTTCATGTTTGGACAGCCCTCAGACAGGTCTGTCTGCAGCACGTCCTTTCTAAGACCCTGAATAGAGACTCTCAGCGCTCTGATAGATGGCCTTCATTTCAATAAAAATGGTGTGCCTTCAGAATGAAGAGAAAAGCGACACAAGGCCCCCTCAACATTCTCCTCAAAGGAAAGACTCACCCCCCTAAACCAGCCAGAGACACAGGCTAATCACATAGAGGAAGAAAGGAAAGAGCCTGTGGCTCTACCTTCGCCTTTTTTTACATGCTCTTAAAGCAGAGCCCCTTCAGCATTAACACGTCTTTCATGACACACTGTAAACAGTGAAAACTGTTACGAGGCTGGAAAGGGATCTCCAGACCCACCCTGGCTGCTATAAACACCATTATCTTTCTCCAATAGCAAACACAAAAAAGATGAGAGCAAACGAGAACGAGAGTATTGTCTTCTGCCGTTGCTGCTTTCTAGGATAGTTTGATGAAGATCCTACTCAATAACAAGGTTTGGCAAGTCGATACTAATTCAGTTTCAGCGGAGCCACAGCTCACACAGGAAGTATGATGTAAGCCAGAGTGGAACTGAATTCTGTGTTATTAAAAATGCCAGTTGTAATCAAGGTTGAAGGTTTAAGTCCATGGCTAATGTCTCAAAGCTACTCAGTCAGGAGAATGACCAAGTAAAACAAAAGCAGAATAAACCACCACTATAAAAATCCTCAAGCTGTCATTTTCAAAACGCTGGATGGGAACGATTTAAACAGGGCGACCCTTTTGCTTCTGTTCCCAAATGACCATGAATAACTTAACATTAATGAAGATATGTTGATGAAATTTGGATTAAATACTGACTGAATACATTTCTGACAACGAATAGTTCAGCTGTAGGAGTGGAGGCCGGCGCCCATTTAATTGTCTCCACAGTCGCGTTATTCTCATGGACACACCATTACTTCACCATCCAAATTGTAATCCATGCTTAATGTATCCATACTGTACAGGAGATACATGTGTGAATGTACTGGATAATAAACTTGCTTCAGAAGACAGGATGATAATTTCTGAAACAGTTTAGAAATATTGAGGTTATTGGTGGATGTCATATGGAGCGTCAGGTTCTTGTACGCAGGTGTGGAACATTTCCAGCACATGTTGTGTCATCAGTCTAAAGTATTTTTATTCTAAATTTCATCACCAGATCTTCAACAGTATTAAAGTTATTCATGACTGTTTGGGTCTAGAAGTGAACGGGACAGACTATATCAGACCCCAAGCACAAAAACAAGGGTAAACAGGACCCATGAGAAATGACATCATGTCTAGATCTCATAAAGCATTTGAAGAGTCACACATATGTTCTCTTGTACATCTCCAAAAATTAGAATACTGTGATGAAAGCTGTGGTAAACTGTGATATATATTATATTCATTACACATTAAGTGACATTTCAAGCCTTTTCTTGTTTTAATGTTGATACTGTTTGAATAGGAATTTACTCAAACTCACAATTAAATATTCTAATAATGTGAGATTCTGGGTTTCTGATTTTCATGAGTTTAAAACACTCAAAAAAACAAACAAAAAGACTTGAAATGTCTGTTTACATGTAATGAATATAATATATGACAGTTTACCTTTTGGAATTAAATTATGAAATGATGAAACGAACTTTTTCTTGATATTGTTTAGATGTGGTACTGTAGACCTGGTATGAGTTACATACTGCTCCTATGGGTTATGTTGTAATTGGAGCACTACTGTACGAGACAGTATCTTGTCTGTGGGAGTGTAGAGGAGGAGGGGTGTTACAGAGCTTGTCAGGATGTTTACCCAACAAGAACATTAATTTTCACTCTAGCAGCTGGTCGGAAGCACCAAACAGTGAGGAAGGCAATTTTAGTCTCAGACTGTTGTTATTAATAGACCGATGGTCTGAGATGCTCAAAACAGGAAGTTGCTTTTTTCTTTTCAAAACAATGATTAGCACAAGGTGTCAGATTTCAGTCTTACTGGAATGTCATTGATATGCTTTGAGTAAGCACATCAGTGATGCGTTAAAAGCTGGAGTTCAGCTGTGAAGCTCATAAACAGTTTATTTGCTTATTGATTGTATTTCATTCATCTTCATGCAACTCAGCAGTAACCATCATAAAAATGACTTCACACATATGGTAGATGTTCTCTCAAGTCTTATCCTGTCAGCTCAATGTATCTAGAAAGCAAAATGGATTACAACATAAAGACAAACAAATGCTAGAACCAGACCATTGTTTCCTTGAAACAAAACACGCACGACCAAAGAAAGCCCAAGCAAACTGTTGCCATAACAAAGACAAATTCAGTGGTTTATGCCTCAAGTGAATTGATTTTGCTTTAATGGATTGTCTATCTAATCTGGTATCCATAACAGAAACTGAATCTCAGCATTCAGCCAGTTGAGCATGTGCTGGTTGCCATACATCCAGATCAGCAGACCACATCACAAAGCACAGTGCCTCCACAAATAGGACTTTAGCGTCTGCAAATGGGCTCCCAAATGGTTTTGGGACAGCTGATGTAATAGTGTATGACTGTAGGGATCAAAAGAAAGGAGGTCTTTTTAACACTGTCCAAAACTTCTCACATCTTGTCATTGAATGTGCATGTGGCCCCGTGTCCAAACTCAAAGCCTGATCCTCTCTGTCTCACTGTAGCTCATTAGGGACTAGTACTGGCTCTTTAGGGCCTGAGCCATCTCCCCTGCATTGTCTTGCTGCTGGAGACCCATCCTAAATCTGAACGGACAGCTCTGGAGCGACACAATGGGCCTCATTGTCGGAGGCTGAAAGGCGAGCATGTGCTCCACTAATGCCGTACTCGCGGCAGCCAACCTCCAGGACAACTTCTACATTCAAGCTTTGATTAAGGAGGCGCATTTAGGCACGGATGACTTCCTCAGAGGTGCCTGGAGGTTGTGGGAAAGGGTTGCAGAGTGAGCATGGCCTTGTCTGGAGCTGCTGCCACCCTGCCTGAATAGAAGTTTGGAGTTATTGATACTCAGAGCCAGCTGGATCAACCAATTACAATCACAGTGCTGGGACATGTGACTTCTCTGGCTAGGCTAGCCTGACCCAAAGAGGTGGAGATGACAGTTTTTTTTGAGTATGTGCATATAAATATAGCACATATGGTCAGAAATAAAGCATTAGCGATGGGAACTGTGAACTGTAGAAGGAATATAGACAGTGATAGTGACACATGTAAAAATAGTACTGCAAATTATGAGTAGGTAACAATCATTTTGATTTATTTAGTGATTCCCATAACACTGCATTATAATAAGCCATTAAGTAGGGTCAGTTATACTTTTGGGGACCTCACAAAAGTCAGATCATGTGTCTGGGTTCAGGGTAGGAACTTAGTAGCTACAAAATTGCTACATGCTTTGGTCACTGGTAATACAGAAAAACATATTGTGATGTAGTTTATTGTGATACTGATATTATAGCATCATATTGTCCATCCCTGGCATCTTATACATTAACACAACACATCCAGGATAGAATAGCAAAGTCCAGGATAGCATATACTGCAAAAATGTTTGCGTAGTAAATAAAGCCATCTTGAAAGCTTATTATAATGCTGTTTAACTTACATTTTTAACTAGTTTTAAGTAATTTTATTTATAAATATTATCTCTGTATTGGTAGATAATGCTGCATTTTTTCATTGTTATTATTATTATTATTATTATTAACATTACACTTATATAGCGACTTTCTCAAACCCAAGGATGCTTTACAATCAACACACTCTATTTAGATAGATAGATAGATATATAGATAGATATATACTTTATTAATCCCTTGCGGGAAATTCAGGTCCCAGCACTGCTGGCAGGGCAGCCGCTTGTGCAGCGCCAACCTATTGTATTCTCGCCAACCTACACACTGGCGAGAAGTGGCAGCCAATTGTGTACAGCGTACTCTCGACCGGAAGCGAACGTCCACCTGGAGGACTGCATCGAGCACTACAGGGATCACCCATGACAGAGTGCCAACCATATCTGTGCATACATACATACATACATACACAGACATACACATTCATAAACACACCAGGAGGGTATTCCACAAAGTAGGCTTTCTCAGTTTAGCCAAGTAAGGCAAGCCCAAAGTCGAACCTGTCCAATGAGAAAAGAGCAGCAGGACATCCCTATTGGTCAGTCCTCAAAGTATGGCTTAAACTATCAGGGTAACTTGGAAATCCTGCTTTGTGGAATATCCCTCAGGGTAATTTTAGAATATTCAATTCACCTGATCTCCATGTTTTTGGACTGTGGGAGGAAACCCACACAGACACGAGGAGAACATGGAAATTCTGCTCAGATGGGGATTTAAACCCAAGACCTTAGCGCTGAGAGGTGAACGTGCTAACCACTAAGCCACTGTGCCACCAATATTTTCATGATAAAAGCTTTAAACAAACAAAATTATCTTACAATCTATTGGGATTATTTTTCTAAATAAATAAATGATTGGCTAAATTCTCCTAAAAATTCTCAAATCAGTGAATATTACTTTTTCACAATCCAAAAATGTTAATATTTAGACCATATTTAAGATGTTTTGACTTGTAAGATGTCATTTTTGGCAGTGTAAAACCATGTCAGAATCAAAATTATTCTTATTAATATAAGTTATATTGTCATTGCTTATATTACTATGAATAGCAGGACCTGTGTTCAGCATATATGTTTAGCTCTATTTTTCCCATGTAATTAGATTCTTCAAGGGACACAAACTGGCCATGCCAAAGCACTGAGTCTTGGCTTTGAAATGTTGAGAAGAAACATTTTAAGAATCAGTAAACACAGTCGGAAGGATGGAGGAGTTATTCCCACACAGAGATCTCATGATGTTTTATCACAGTTGAATGATCTCTCGGGATCACACCCTAGTCCAGCAGCTGGCTCATAAAATGGAAAAAAAGTATTTTGGAAAAAAAGGGCCTTCGTGTTAAGAGAAATGTTTACTCTGTCACAAATGATCAGTGTGACGACAACCACATGAAAACATGGTTTTGGGGTCAGATTAGCTGGTTTGCTCATCTGCTGGATGATAGTATTCTATAGATTTTCCATTCGGTTTCCTTCCTGGGCCTGTTAAACTGTAGTTCAGTCTCCAGGTCAGTCCCCTGGTCCTGCTGTGGAAGCCTCAACATGTCTGCAGAAAGTGCTGCTTAAAGCTACGAGGATAATGTAAGTAACAGAGACGTGTACATGACAAGTTTTATACAACAGTTGCTTCCAACCAAGAATGTTGATTAGACAAGAGATCCATCCATCCATCCATCCATCCATCATCTTCCACTTATCCATGTCCGGGTCACGGGGGTAACAACCCAAGCAAAGAAGACCAGACGTCCCTCTTCCCAGCTACCTCTTCCAGCTCAAATTTGAGGATTCCAAGGCGTTCCCAAGCCAGCTGAGAGATATAATCTTCCTCGAGGTCTCCTCCCAACTGGACATGCCCGGAACACCTCACCCAGGAGGCACCCAGGAGGCATCCGACCACCTCAACTGGCTCCTCTCAATGTGGACTCCGAGCCCTTCCCGGATGTCCGACTCTTCACCCTATCTCTAAGGGAGCACCCAGACACCTTAGGAAGAAAGCTCATTTCTGCTCTAGTGATCCCAAATACTCCCCATGAGTACTGATATGCACTCAGCATTCGCTATCCAAATGTTAATTCTAGTATACTAGTACTAGTAAATACTAGTACAACTCTAGTATTATTTTTTTCACATCTGTACTTTCCCACTATTGTAAGTCGCTTTGGATAAAAGCGTCCGCTAAATGCAATGTAATGTGATGTAATGTAATTTCAGCCGCTTGTATTCATGATCTCATTCTTTTGGTCATTACCCAAAGCTCATGACCAGGTGAGGGTTGGAAGGTAAATCGACTGGTAAACAGAGAGACTCAACTCTCTACGCCAAGACAGACCAGCACAGAGCCTGCTAGACAAGAGATAATTCATTAATTTGTTTTGCAGATGCTGGTGGAGCAAAATAAATGACTGAATAAATCTAATGTGTACTAGTAAATGGCATTTGTAGAATTGTTGTAAAAGCAATATCACATTCAACATTATACTGTACTAAATATCAGCTCAGTTGTGATTATTCTGCTCTGTGGTGTCTGGCTGATGTTCAGTATAAGATCACCACCTCTGATGTGATAATGTTCAAATAGACTATGCTCAAGTTATTTCTGACACTGTATGACAGAATACTGGCTATAAAAATGGGCAATGGTATGTCACATAGCTGAGAAACAGCACTCTACCATCTCAAAGTGTGAATATTGACAGATAACACTGTTATACTGAAGTTTCACAAGTGACCTGGCAGGTTTTGAGGCAAGTGGGTAGGGATTTTGTAAGTCCGTTGGCACAGAGCTAAGTTCCTAGTATTGGTTAGTAACACCATCAAAGCTCCAGAGTAAAACTAAGCCTGGAGACTAAGCATGTCTTGACTAATGGACTATGACTTAGAATACCTCAGACTTGCTATGATTAAAGCCTGTTGACAAGCCACTCGCCCTTAGTCTTACATCCTCATAATCTCCACACTTTCACTTCCAGTGTCCCTACCAGACACCTTTGACTAGGCCTGTACTCTGTGTGCTATCTCAGGGTGCTAAGCACTCTTCTCTTTAAATCCTTCTAATCTCAGCAAAATGGAATGAAAACAACATCAGGCTGGCAGGTGATGTCTTTCTGTTCTCTACATGACTCACATGTTTTAGTAGATGATAACTGGTATCATGAGTAAAACAGCAAGGCGAGTTTTAAAAAAGAATTTGAGCTCTCCTGAGCTCTGACTAATCACCGACTTAATGACTAAACCCACAGGAGCTTTCTTGTGTCATCGATTGACACCATTTACAGCTTGTCTGAGCCTCTGCAGAATAGCCCCAGATGCTCACACTGTTTGCCTAAATGGCTCCAAATGTGAGAGTTAACCTGCGCCATCATCATTCTCCCCTCGGGAAATCAGAATGCCTGGAACCTGTGCTAATGCAGCCGTTCCCACGCTTACTGTACAAGCTAACAAGGCCTTTTTTGACTATTCCAAAACTTCATTTTGGAGATGCCAGGTATGTGAGCTCTGCCTAAATCCTCTTTCAGATACCGTTTGCTCTGGCCTTAGAATCTATCTGCTAATAAGCATCGCAGATTTCATGCTGCCAAGCAAAGACAGGGAACTTGGCCAGTTCAGTAAAGGTTCTCCTCAGATACCTCAGATACTGAGAGACAGAGTGGTGATGGTGTTAAGTGGACAAGCCTAAACACAAGGACTCCTGGTTAACTAAGGGGCCAGCTCAGGCTTCTGTTCTTTTTAAAAAGGCCTTTCAAGGGCCTCAGTAAAGGCTGTCAGGTCCCATTGAACATGCTCAATGCCCAGGCGGCTGCTGGGGTCCACCCACCCCAGCCCTAGCTGGTAGAGAAGACGAGCTTGCACAATTACCACTTGCCCTACATGAACAAATCTGAGCACCAAATAGAGCAGAAGATTCCCTCAGCTGATGAAGAATGGCATGCTAAGCACAGCAATGATGTCTTTTTATGTATCAGTGTATTTATGCATTAGCACATACTCCTGTTTCTGTCAGCATCTTAAGGCTAAGTCTGGAATCGTTAGATTCTGGTCTATTTGCAGTATAAGGACACATGTTCCACTAGAGACTAAAGAACTTTGGTAGGTTACTCTGGAAAATTCTGTATGGAAGAAAGTGCCAGGATGTTCATGTGGATGTGTGTAAGAAGGGGCAAGAGCCAGTTAGCTAACAGGCCAAACCTGTTGGTGGCCTTTTCCTTTTGATGTTTCTTGTCCTTGCATCGCTCTCCTGCCACTCTCATGGAAAAGCTGCCCGGAGAATTCTTTATTTATAAAGTCATTTATTAACACGCTTCCTTTTAGACTCCTGCACAGTCCAAGGAAAATAATACATGATGAAAGGTACAGTGCTTATAAAATGATCACATTAACAAACAGTCAAATACAATACTGTACAGATGTACCATATACAGAAATGCCACATTCACTGCAAATCTCTGTCTCCTTTCTGGCTCCAAGTAGACAATTGTTGGATGTTTTTCTGGATGGGTTTGACAGTGTTACGGATGTAAACCGAACTAAAACCAGAGCTGTGGTTGACGTCCAAAATGAGTCAGTTTACTTTGAAAGCGAAGCATTATGAGAAACCCCATCCAAAAGTCTCCAGACTTGATTCATTGTTTTTAGTCACAGTGATGTAAGTATTTGGACAGACATAGTAGATAAAAACATCGACTTCTGTGGTAGGCTATTTGGCCACTGATGATTAGGCCAGCTTTTCATTGTGTTCCTGCTTGTATAGTTTGTATCATGTCCATCTCAATGGGCCTACATGGCTGTGAAGTAATGTAACGACCTTGCCATCACATCTGCTTCATATTGCAGGGATGCAATTCCCTTGGCCTCCCATGGAGCACCACATAAGTCCGTCTCTCCTCCATGCTTCACATATTAGATCCATTAGAGCCAGAAGAAGAGTTTTGCAAATACTTGGGACTGACAAACCCAGTGTTGTTTAAGGATCATTTTACAGATCCCAAACTATAAGGTACTCCCTCAGAGACAGCCTCAGACATGCCCTTTAGATTGTTTGCAGGTTTTTCTTTGTTTCATTTTGCAAATCAAGCCAAGATGAGAAGAATCTTTTGAACTTCAACAATGTAAAATACCCACAAAATATTAAAGGGAAAGAAATACAAGAACACGACAGGAAAACAAGAAGGCCAAAACTGTGAAATCCATAATGGATTACATATGATATAATATTACAGACGGCATGGAGCTTTGACCTAGCATAGCTAGCCCATCCGTCATGCTCTTTATTCCTATAGTACAGAGCAGGACACAATGACTGAACGTGTTAAACTGAGGCCCTCAGCATCACATGCTTGTTTAGGCTTCGCCTGATGGGCTGCATTAGTCAGTCTGGTCTCATAGGCCGATGCTTACTGTAGCAGAGGTGAGGGGCCTCCATGGGGTAGGGTTGCCAGATCCTGGCCAAATGTATTCCTAAAAAATAGACAATTATCTGAAACTGGTCTAGCCTATTAGTGTTGATAACAAAATGTATCTCACCTATTATTATTATATAGTAAAAAATATTATGATATATATAAGTATGAGTCAAAAATAATCCACACTTTAGTTATATTAAAACTTCTGTTGGTTGCTGCATAATAACTGCTGTGCAGGATTGAACATGTTACATCAGTTCATTTATAACTGCAGTGCAACAAAAATGGCTACCCCATTTATGATTAGCATAAAGAAGAGAGTGCAGAGATTTGTTTTTGTTTTCTGAGGGTGATATTTGATATTTATTGGACACTGTGTGCACAGTTTAGAGGAAGTGTAAAACAAAATTTCGACCACTAAAGGGCCCCGAGTGGCTCAGCGGGCAAAGACGCTACCACTATGACCCGAGGATCTCGAGTTCGAATCCCGGTCAGGCTGTTTGCCATCAACAGCCGGGGCCCAAGAGAGCAAAAATTGGCAGTGCTCTCTCTGGGCAGGTAGATGGCGCTCTCTCTCTCCCTATCACTCTCACATTGCAATGTCCGCTGGCTCAGGCGTCTACTGATTGGTCCAATCGGAGCTGGGGACCCTGTGTGCCTTCCTCTGAGCGCGTTAGGCTCTCCAGTGACGGTGTATCAGCGGTGGTTTGAAAAAGAAGCGGTGGCTGCATCACACGCAATGGAGGAGGCTTGTGCTTGCCTGCACCCTCCTAGAGTCAGGGACAGTGCAAAGTGATGGGGAGAGGCCTAACGGAGGGGATGGGCTAATTGGCTACCACTACATTGGGAAGAGGATAAAAAAAATAGGCAAAAACCTAGAAATAATAAAAAAATGAATAAAAAATTTGGACCATTACTCTAAGGAAGGTGAAAGTTTCTTAAAGATAATCATTGTGAGTCTAAGAGTAAAGGACAGAGTAAGGAACGGAAAAGTTAAAAAGTCAACAATCAGCTGGAAAATTGATGCTTTGTGATTCTCAGGACTGGTTCTGGAACATTATCAGGATAAAGGTTCAACAAGCAACAAGTTCTGGTTACAGTGAAATACTTATGAAGCATAAAATTCTAAGAAAAGGCAAACAATTCAAGGGCTTTGTGTTGTTGCATGACAATGCATGTCTGCACAAAGCTGCCCAAACTGTTGACACTCTACAAACACTTGGTTTTGAAGTGTTAAAGCCTCACTATTGTCCTGATCTCTCTCCATCAGACTATCACCGATCACCTGAAAGAAGCCATAAGAGGATAGAGATTCACATCTGATGAAGAGGTGAAGACAGCGGTGCAATCATGGCTCACAGCTCAGCCAAAAACATTTTTAATGAGAAAATAAGAACATTTGTTTATAGATGTATAAAAGTGTATTAAATTCAGGAAATTGTCAAAAATATCTTGTCTTTTTTGAAAACTGATTAAAATGAAAGCAACAGTCTTAACAACGGTGTGACAGAAGCTTCATTGTGTCATATCAGATGTGTTTCCTCGTTGAATACATCAATCATCACCTGTACCACTGAAAGTACTCCATATTCACCACACTGTTAAAATTCTATTTTAAATTAATCTGACACCACAATAATTATATCCATTTTAAATCTAGATCAATAAAACCATCTAAACTTCAACAAAATACCTATGAATGGGTTTGACAATGTTGTGAGTGTGTTATAAGACAATTTAACAAAAATGGTCCTACTTGTTTAAGTAACTTACAGCTTTAAGCATACAGGGAGGTAATTTTACTTTGCTCTTAAAACAAGTAAAATATCTAAGTATAAGTAAAAAACATCATAGTAAACTGTTTCAAATCAAAATATTATATTAAAGATATTAAGTCTAGATTTGACTAGAAGATGGTCTCATTTGTTGTTGCGCAAGTAACCTGTTTACTGTTGACTTAACAGAATGTAACTCCAGTGATCACAACATTTTAAGACTTTTTAAGCTAAAATTGTGTTCTACAACAGAGTAAATATAACTTAATCACTTATAAATAAATAAAATAAATAAATAAATATCACTTATCATCAACAATTCAATTGGACTATTTTCTTTTTAGAGCTTGACACACTTACACATCCAAATATCAAAGTCTTATTTTACAAAAATAGTCTACATTACACACCACCTTCGGGCTTGCTGTTAAACCATACAGTGGTAACCCTACTTACAAGCATCCCTACTAACGAGTATTCCAGGTAACGAGTCGAGATCTCAGAATATTTTTTTTCCAGGTAACGAGTAGCGTAAATTTCTTCAACTATGCCAACTGCTAGGGGCGCTGCGGTCGTAGCATCTCCTAGATGTTAGCGTAGAAGAAGAGGTCAGTCAATATCTTTGACCGCTGTCCAGTAAAAGTGCCTGTTGAAAGTGACGCTAAAGTAGCAAAAGGTAGTGAACAAGAAAGTTAGATACATTTTACTTTTACTTTTCATATGACAAGTGTAACCATGCCATACATGTACGCCCGTCCTCCTGTCCTCCTTAGTCGCCAGCCTACACAAGCACCTTTGGTCTCCCTCTGTTTAGCGGCCAGCCTACACGAGCGTCGTCTCGTTTATGTTTTAAAAAACCCATATAAACACATTATTTAGCATATTAAAGTATACTGTATATTGGCCGGCTGACACGGATTAATCAGTTTTACATGTATTCTTATGGGGAAAATGCATCCAGCTAACGAGCAAACCAGCTAACGAGCTCGGCTCCTGCATGGATTAAACTCGTAAGTAGGGTTACCACTGTATTTCTCAAATAGCAAAATTTGGTTTGAAAACTACTAACTTGGCAACCCTGCTATGGGGCCACTGGTCTGTCCCTGCTGGCCCCTGAGGGGATGCAAGTTCAGGGCCGGTAGGAGCCAGAGTCAGTGGGAGGTGGATCAGGTATCAGGTTGGTGCGAGGCCCAGGACATTTACGACCTCAGCGGGACCATGGCAGGTCAGGTCTGTGACACGCAGGCGTCTGAAAGGGAAGGCTGACCTCAGACCTACTTACCTGCCGGG